>JARFXV010000190.1:0-115236 GCA_031761425.1 Cosmopolites sordidus | reverse complement strand
TTGCCATTAACACCACTATCTATTACAATGGGAAATAGCAGTTAATAATATTCCATAAATAAATAACAATTTTTGTTATTTTCGTCGCACGGACCTAAATATGGTGAATAATTTGGCTGCTGTAACCGATAAAATTATTGATATACAATTAAAGTACTCTTTAGCGGGAGTTTTAATCTATAAAAATCTCATTTTTTATCACACTAACAAAGAGACATCTTTCAGTTACGACAGAGACAAGAAAATATATTTTTTTTACATTATAGTAAATGATTTTAAAAATATTTAAAAAACAATGACAATTTTTTTCCGAGATTCAAACAATTATTGCTCATTTATTACGTGCAGGAAAAAATCCTTGTTTGTGGAATGTTTTTGATACTCTCCACTAGCCAGCCCACTTGCAACTTTTCATAAAATTTTTTCAAACTATTAAAATTAAATGAAAAGAACGAATATCAGGAAAAATTATTGTTCCAAATATTAATTCTGGTTCTTCTTCACTCTTCTATTGTTCATAGTTAGACATATTTCTCATTTATATATATATATATATATATATATATATATATATATATATATATATATATATATATATATATATATATATATATATATGTACTGGTAGAATTTGTTGGACTCCGTCCAATGATTCCAAGACAATCTACCACTACATATATACGCCATCCGACGGGAGGTCGGCGAAAACATGGGTTGTTGGCTGTGGATAGGGACTCTCTATTCTTGATGGTATGGTATATGTCGGCGCCCTGAAGAGACTGAACCTCGAGAGACGAAACATGTGTCATTCCCGTTGAAGGGATAGGTGGGCTCCTTGCCGGTCAAGCAACCAACAGAAGTGTTCATATTTATATATATATATATATTATATATATATATATATATATATATATATATATATATATATATATATATATATATATTATTTATTTATTTATTTATTAGATTATCTAAATAAGATGGACAAGTACAATACCTCAAACCTGACAAAGAAAATTAAACAGCCATAGTAATTCAAAAAGCACGTTTTGCAAAAGCAGAATTTTGTAAGCAAAGTGGACAACATTACCAATATGTGTTACAAACCAACCAACAATAGTGTTGCTAGACGACATCTGACATATATATCGTAAAGTGTGATATTGTTGACTGTATACTCAGAACGTTTTGTCATATGGACGCTGTTTGTGTTAGTTAGCGACTTGAAAATTTCATCTCAGTCAAAAAAAAAAATTAACTCGTAAGAATTTTCCTGCAATGATTTACTATGACTTTCGATATTGATTGTCTCAACAACAGTGCATCAATCAATTCACTTCGACGATAAACTGTTTTAGTGAATTTGATCGTGGTAATCGTTCGCTCACGGACAAATTTAAATAAGGTCGTCGAAAATTGGTTGTATAGTGCATTTCAAGATATATCGTTTACCGATTGGCTGCAATAAACTCCTGACAATCCTTGCCGTAACGAAACACGGCAAAGTTCCAAGAAACGTAAACAGGGCCGGGCCTAATAACATAACAGGTAAAAAAAATAATTAATCTTATACCTGGTTCAGTAGTTTTCAAATATTTTAGTTTTGATATAAATTTTTTAATATCTTAGTAAAAATATTAAACATTAGAGTTCTATAATTTTGATCGTATTTTTTGTTATTCCAAACGTACTAAAAATGTGGCGTTCTTGGCCAGATAATAATCATTGTGCCTCCGGTAGTGCTAATTAAAAATAAAATTATTGATTGATTTGTCCGTTACTTTGTGATAGTTCATTTTTTAAAAAGAAATAAAACAATTTTATACTTATAAAAGTGATAGATAACAAAGTATAAAATTGTTTTATTTCTTTAAACATTTATCGCCCGATGCTAAGCAAATTGTTTGAAATGTATATGTTTCTTTATTAAATAGAGTGCTTAATGTAAATGCAGCCGTAGCAGAAACGTCTTCATTAACGAAAATACCGTTGTCTACAGTTAAAGATATTGTGACAAAGCCAATTAAAGTCAAAAAAAGACAATGACTTAATTCGAAGCAAAATTTATGCCGTGTATGAAGAGCAAACTGTGCCTACATTGCATTCATTGCAACAGCGACTAAGGAAAGATGAAACCAACATTCTTTACATTAGAACTAGCTTCCGGAGAATATTATCTCAAATAGGTTTTGCATATGGGACACAAAAAAATACAGATTAGGAAATCGTCCTAATATCTACCTTGATAAAACATCGTTCGATACACATGAGACGCCAGCAAAAGGATGGGTAGATACATCAAGAAAATGCCAAACCAAGGCCCCAGCGAACAAGGGAAAAATAATTACAATTTTAGCTGGGCATAGATGGGTTCCAAATTGTTTACGGTTGTCCTCCAGAAATATTAAACATTCATCTTTGAACTATCATGGCGACACCAGAGCAGAACTTTTTGAAGATTTGTTTATAAATAACCTTTTGCTTAATGTGCCTAAGGAAAGCGTAAATGTAATGGACGTAAATGTATTTAATATTAAAAAGGAATATGTATGAGATGCCATTGCTACCGATATGGGATATACGGTTTTACGCCTTTCCCCGTATTACTGTATCTTTAATCCAATTAAGCATATGTGGCATCAGGTAAAATCCAATGTTAGAGCAGAAAACATTTCTCCGTCTCTCAGTGTAAGTACTGCAACATTAGTTAGAAAGGTTGTGATAGTATGATACCATATAGATAGATACCAATATAGATAGATACCATGTTATTAAAATAGAAGATTTTTATGTATCATTTACTAATAATATAGAACCACTTATTATTATTATGTAGATCGAAGTGATAGTGAGAGTGAAATCGAATTAAATGTATAATTAAATTTAAGTTATAATTTTTATTGTACTAATAGATAATTTTCTTTGTTTTTTTTTATTGTACTAACAAATTGAAAGTACACAAACTAATAATGTAATCATAATTTAACAATAATTTATTAATCCCAAAATTATTCAAAGTTAAACCACACCAGCTCTGGTGCCTTTTAAGAAACTAGGAATATTTTTATTGAGATTTACTGGGGCAATTAACATTTTGCCTAAGGGCCACGAATTATTTTGAAACAGGTTTTGCTCGAAAACATCGAAACTGTGCGCGAACTGATAAAGCAAGATCGTCATGTGACATACAGTGAGGAGAATCATAATCACACAAATTTAATACCACTAAATAAGAGCTTTTTTTGTATCGGTTCCATTTTGTGTTACGTATCTCAGCTTCGCCCCGATGCCAACGTCTGGAATGATACCGGCGTCATTCTCCCTGTAAGGCAAGAACGAATGGAGTTGTGTTTAGTGATAAATTGTGATTTTTTTTATGCATGTATTATGATCGGATATTAGTAAGAAGATGCAGGAGAAAACAATCCTGAATTTTCTTTCGGGAAGCATATGCATCGTATTATAGGAACTATGGTTTGGGAAACTATTTTCAATAATCGTAAATTGATATTCGAACTATTATCAGTGATAGTAGATCAGCTTTGGCGTTCAAGTTCATCTAACTGTCAAACGTTTTATAGAGGAAATTCTAGAATATTTTCTATTGCCTTACAATCGATTAGGAAGATAGAGAGTGCCCTATATACCAATAGTAACGTTAGATTTTTGTAGTATTCCACCAAGCTTTCCTTATCCTATTGAGCAATAGTTAAACAATATCAGTTTGCGATTACTGAATTTATCCAATCTCTCTCACATACTGGAAGCTCCTGGTTCTTCTGGTGCTTTAATTTGAACAAATTCCGCAGAATTTGACAATCGCTAAAAAAAAGGCTCGTGCCGATCGGTGCAAAGAAATACTGAAAAAATATAATCGTATGTTCAAAATGGATTTTTTTTTTTTTTTGGAAATATTTCAACCGGAATGATCCGGAGAATAATTAGAAAAACAATAAAAACATTTTCAATGATAAATATTTGTTTTTATTTATTATTCCGGATACATAAATAGTAACCCTCGTATATCCCACTACTTAAAAAGTAAAATGTTCAATGAATATATTCTTTCTTTCATTCTTCATAACTATGTTCTACGATTGTCAGTCTTAGATGATTACCAGGACTAATCTGGGCAATATTGTTAAAGGCAATATTTCATAAAGAGAGAGAAATTTTAGATTTAAGATTAGTTGACCCAAAAACAAACAAATTGATTGGGAGTAAAATAAAAGTAATGGACGCTGAAAAATCACAAAACTTTATTGGAACTACGTAGGATACAACGCGAGAGAGAGTTGAAAGGGATGAAACACCATTATCCGAGATGGAAGCTCATGAAGGGGGCATAGAACGCGACGGGGGGATGCCTATATAACATATGGTTAGAGGAGAAGAGAGATGTAAGAGAGAAGAAATTTATGTATCATGACATGATTATACTTTTACTGTAACTTTTACTGTAACTTTCACTGTAACTTTTACGGTAACTTTTACTATAACTTTTACTGTAACTTTTACTGTAACTTTTACTGTAACTTTTACTGTAACTTTTACTGTAACTTTTACTGTAACTTTTACTGTAACTTTTACTGTAACTTTTACGGTAACTTTTACGGTAACTTTTACGGTAACTTTTACTGTAACTTTTACTGTAACTTTCACTGTAACTTTTACGGTAACTTTTACTGTAACTTTTACTGTAACTTTTACTGTAACTTTTACTGTAACTTTTACTGTAACTTTTACTGTAACTTTTACTGTAATTTTTTCTGTACTATAAATGTTGCAGATTTAATGCTCTGGCAAAAGAACTTATCTAATAATGTTTATGGATTCCGCGGTTAGATTCTTGTGAAACTCCCGAGAAAGTCCTAACATAGTGAAACATATGTTTAGTAACATCTATAATAAAAGTTTGAATCATTAAAAAGCTACAAATGTATCATTTATATATGTATAGCACTTATCTAAGTCTAGTGTAGTCTTTTTCTTCATCGTTCTTAATGGTGATATTTTATTAAACGGCTGCCTAGCTCTTCCTAGGTCTAGGTTTCTAGATTTCGCAATTATAATACCAATAAAGATATTTGTTCGAACAATATTCAACTTTTGTCACTTCTCTGAATCATTATATTGATACTATTTATAAAAAAATATTATTTTTTTATATTATTGCCATCTGTTGTCTATATCGAGAACTTTTCGATCAGAAATAAATTATTTTGATATGAAATATGGCTAGCATCAAGAATGATGTTGTGTTTTTAATCTTGTGCGCATGCAATACTCGACGGAAAATCCTCACATTTGATAAGAGAAGAGTGTTTACAAATCGCACATCAACGTTATTCGAACAAAACACCTTTGTTGTGGCGATGTCGTCAGAGACCGTGCGTGTAGGATAAGCTTATCTCTCGGAAATCCATCGTTTCTCCTCTATACACGCCAGATTTATACTTTAGGAAAAATATGTTTTTTCTTCTTTCTTTAAAATATACCGACCAGCACATAGTTCTGATACAAATTCTATATACATTTGACAGAAAAAAGCACCTTAAAATAAATGTCGAAAACTTCCGCGAAAAACATTGCAAAATTAATAAAATGCCAACCAAAAAACCATGATAAGAATTAATATTTTAAACAAATATGTAAAAGCATATCTGACAAATATTAATTCGATAATAATTTAACGAATAACTTACAAATAAACATTTGTACACATATTTTTTTTAATAAGAATAAACATACATCAGCAAAATTGAAGTCGGAACTTCGCATTGAGTAATTGAAATGATCCCATTGAGTGTATCTCAGTCAGTCCGTATTTAAGTTCCGTTTAAGACCAAAATAAGTTGTTTATTTATGGAGAAGCTCATATAAAAAAGAACGTATCGTTAGTGCTGCCAACCAGATTAGAAATATGCCAGGATTTCTTCAACGTGTTCGGCACCAGTGGTAAAAGACGGTGCCAAGCTTACCTAGGCTAAAATGGTGGAAATGATAATAATTAAAACACTTGGTATTTGTTTCACAATAAATTCAAGATATTCTCTGACATGTTTCGGCCGCGCGACCTTTGTCAAAAACCGTTATGTATAAACCAAAATAAAGTTTCAAAGCTCTGTCTAATGGAGGTTGTTTTTTTTTGTCTCATTAAATGTGTACGGAAATACACTTTTAATAATTGGGGTATTTCCGAAGTCTAGCTGCGTATTTGTTAGGTTTTTACCCTAGTATATGACTTTCTTAATTTCGGAAATTTCCAAGTACTTTAACAGCCTGCTCTTATTGCAGCTATGTATTAATTTGGAATTTTTGGTGTTAAAAAATGGTTCTGATCTATAGAATGTTCGGCAAAGTCCCTCTTTCTTTGATTAATGAAAATTCAATTTTTATGTTCTTTTAGCCTATCATTGAAAGATCTGCCCGTTTGGCATATATATATATATATATATATATATATATATATATATATATATATATATATATATATATATATATATATATATATTTCTCGGCTGGCCTTGAAGAAGTATTCCGTAAACTGGATTGGGAACAGGATGTTGTAAAGATCAATAGTGCAAACTTAAACCATCTTAGATTTGCAGATGATATTATTCTCATTTCACAAGACCCAGAGGAGCTGCAAAGACGCATACAAGAACTGCAAAGGGCTGGCGAACCATTTGGCTTCAAATTAAACCTGAAAAAGAGTCATGTTATGTTCAATAACTTCGCTCAGGACAGAAGAATTTCAGTTTTATGAAGGGATTTAGGGATTGGAGACAGCTTTATATATCTTGGGCAGAGGATTTTAATGGAGGGGAATACCGCCCGGAAGGTGGAACGGCGAGGTGGAACGAAACATACTGTTTAAGAGCAGACTCCCACTTTACTTGAAAAGAAAAGTCTTTGATCAGTGCGTTCTACCCGTTATGACATACGGAAGTGAAACCTGGACACTCACATCGCAATCAATTCAAAAACTTCGGGTGGCACAGAGGGGAATGGAAAAATGTATGCTTGGCATTACAAGACGAGACAGAAAGTCCTGCGCATGGATCAGGAAACAAACAAAAGTCTGTGACATCAATGGAATAGTAAAGCAATTGAAATGGAGATAGGCAGGCCATATAGTGAGGCGATGGGATGACAGATGGACCAAGGCAATCCTGGAGTGGATACCGCTTGATCGCAAACGTCCGCGAAGAAGACCGAAAGCACGATGGATTGATGACATCGTTAAGTATATTGGACCCGAGTGGCAGAGGAAACTCCAGGACCGTGAAAATTTGAAGCATATATATATATATATATATATATATATATATATATATATATATATATATATATATATATATATATATATATATATATATATTTCTAAATCATTCCGAGTGTCGATCCGTGGATTCTGTGAAGAGTCACGACGTTTCGTCAAAATCGCATTTGGTATTTTCAAGTGTTGTTATGCTTCGACTGAAGAGCCCAACTGACTTCAGTCGAAGCGGACAACACTTGAAAATGCCAAATGCGATTTTGGCGAAAGGTCGTGACTCTTCACAGGATCAACAGATCGACACCCGGAATGATTTAGAAACATTATCTACTATCCGTGATGTAACATATATATACATATACATAAACATATATATAAACAGAAGAGATGATGCCCTCAATCTGACAGACACGTGGAAACCAGTAATCAACCGACAGACCGAAGCTCACCGGCTGCAGCCGGTAGAGTAACTGATCACCACTGTGACATCCCAAACATCTCCGAGGGGACGGGCCAACACCAGAACCAATAAAAAGTACGCACCATCACAATTTGCAACCCAGAAGAATATAAATACTACGAGACGGTTTCCACAGCTAAGTTCATCGGCAAACAACATAATATCTTAAGACTACACCCCCCTCTGGTACTTGTCCCCCAGAGGGGAGTGGTGCGAAGCGTTTGGCCCACCAGCACAAACACAGATGAAACGAGTCCTAAAGACATATATATATATATATATATATATATATATATATATATATATATATATATATATATATATATATATATATATGTATGAACATTCGTTAGTTACTTGACTGAGAGGAAGCTCCACCCATTTTTCACATTGGAGGACACGTTCCAACATTGGTCCACTTGGACGCAATCCAAAAAAATCAAAAAACTGCAAATATATATGTATAAATCGTCCAGATTCTTCTATTCAAGTGACAGTTATATATTTAATTGTCCACCGAACACTCCAGATTTAAATTCTATTGATTGCGTGTAAAGGAAAAAACGCTAACAACGTTACTTTTAATGACAGTGTTTCCTGTAACGTGTTAACTAGAAGGAAGCGTGCGATTTTTGTGAAATTATACGATAAAAACGAGATAGTTTCTGTTAAAAGCGCCAGGTGTTTCGAATGGTTCAAAGATATTCCGTTAGATGATTTTACGTAACTAATGTGTACGTATCAGGAGTACATGTTTGCAACAATATTGTTAAGGCCGATAATTATTTTATTATAGATATATAACGATCGAAAACGCAGAAATTGGCGTGTACTCTTATTAAGTGAAATTGAATCGGGTTTCTAATAATATTTACGCTGTGCTTTACTACGTGTTTCCGTTAGTAAAGTTTGTAGCAGTTATGTCATTTTGTACTTTTATATTATACACAGTATGTCGGAAAAATAACGGATTTTTTTAAATAAAAAAAATAGTTATTTTGCCTAAATTATTTGTTTTCATTCAAAATACAACCCTTCCAAATCAATACACAGTCATTTATGTATAATGTAAATATGGGGCTTCCTCAGGCTTCCAATCTTGGCCCGCTGTTGTTTCTGATGATCTCACCGGGCTTTTGGATTATGAAAGTCTCATGTTTGCAGATGGCATTAAACTTTTTAGAGTTATAAACAACATCCAGGATTGTAGGGCACTGCAGAGAAATTTTGAAAAAGCGAATGATTAGTGTGAGTTGAATGGTCTTCAATTAAATATTAAGTGGAGTGTAAAGTAGTAACATTTACTAATAAGTTAAATAACTTTAAGTTTAATTATTCCATTAACGCCTGTAATCTGGAACAAGTCCCTAATTTTAAAGATTTAGGCATAACTTTCGATACAAACCTTTCTTTTGTGAATCACATACATAATGTAGTGAATAGTGTTTTTAAATCGCTTGGGTTTATAATTCGTAATTGTAGATCATTTGATAATTGTGATGCTCTAAAAAGTTTGTTCTATGCTTGTGCTTGAGTATGGTTCTGTGGTGTGGAGCCCATATTACAAAAACCATAAGAAACATTTGGAGGATGTACAACGGCGATTTTTAAGGTTTCTTTAAATCATTTGGCGTTTACCCGGGAAGAGACTTTGATCATCATCAATTACTGATTATGAATAATTTTGAATCATTGGAGTTAAGAAGATGTTATCATTCTGTGAAATTTTTATATAAATTGTTGCATAATAAAATTGATAGTCCATGCCTTGCTCAGTCAGTTGAGATTTCGGATAATGAGCGTTGAGTCTAGACTTGCGTTGCCACTTCATTTGAATCTGACTTTGAACAATGTTTCCATTAAATCGCCGTCTATGTGCTCTATCGTCTATGTGCTCTATTTTAATAGTATTTCAGCGGATTGTGATATGAATAATAGAATAATAGGACATATTGACATGTGTGCGTAATTACTTTATGAGAATATGATTGAGTTTGTTTTTGTTATATTTATAAAAGGTAATACCGTTTTTTGTGTAACTTTATTTTTAGTATAGACAATTACCTTCAACGTAATTAATTTATTGGTTTACTTCTTTTTCTCTTTGAATTTGGTTATATTTTTTATTATAGTATATTATTTTGTTTAATATTGTAGAGATTAGTGTAGTTATTATAATATTTTGTAATTGATTACATTATATATTTGTAATTAGCTCTGCAATTCAGATATCCTGTTGGCTAATCAAGCATTATTATTATTCTGCTCATCCTTACTGTAGAATCTCAAAAAGCAATTCAGCTCCTCTCACCCTAGAATAATATTTTACGAACAATGTGACACGTCTTCAAGAGCACAGCACGCTGTCCCACTATGGCAATCGATCTCGAGATACCGAGGCTCTCGAGGTTCTTTGAAAATCTCTTACTTATCAGGCCTTCGGCGCATATAACGAAGGGCACTACATCTACCGTACTGTTTCCACTGGTTCTTTAAGTCGTATGCCAGATTTTCATACTTTGTGGATTTTTCTATCTCAGTTTTTCTAATGTTGTGAGATAGCGGCACTGCGATGTCAATTATAAAAGCCCTCGTGTCCTTTTTGTTGATTAGAACAATATCCGGCCTGTTATAAACAACCGTTCGATTAGTAGTGATTGGTCTGTCCCTGTAAAGAATGGTATCGGATGATTCAAGTACAGAAGGCGAGTACTTGTATAATTACTGTATAATAATAATGTATAATTACAATAATTATAATTAGTACGATGTATAATTTTTGTCCGCTGATTATGCCGTCCTAAATAAGCATTAGGAACAAGGGCCGGGCAACCGCCAATAAGGTGTTCAATTGTTTCCCCCAAAGTACTGCATATCCTGCACTTATCGACTACGTCCAAATGCAGTATGTGTTTTTCATAGTTTTTTGTTCTTGTTACCCTATCTTGAATAGATATCGCGACACCTTCTATTTCTAGGTACAAGAGTCCATCAGTCAGCCACTTCAGAGACAATTGTTCGTCAATGGTGTCATCTTCGAGTGACTTAGGAACCTTCCGTGCAATGTTTGTTCTTTCTATTCTCGAACACAGTCCGTGAGTGTTGTTCTGCTATCAATACGATTTTGTTTATTTAGGTTCAGTGGGGTGAAATCTCGGTCCTCATTTACCACCAATTTCATAATGTATTGTTTGAATCAATGAAGTGTTTTCTCATTCTATTTTCTTGATTGAGGCAGAGATTTTTTACGTTTACGTAAGGCCTCTAGCCCCAACTTTCTTGGGATGTATAGTCCTTTCGTAGATGAGTTTGGGTGCAGGCATCGGAACTTTGTTTATGTTCGGCGTGTCAACCTATCAAGTTCATCAAGGTCAGTTTCTGATCATTTAACAATGCCAAAAGAATATGTCGGAGTTGGCACTGCCCAACCGTTGATCGCTCTAATGAGGTTTCCACTGTTCAGTTTGGTGTTTAAAAGTTTTGTAAGTCTCTTTTTTATGTATAGAGTGGAAAAGTCCTTCTTTGACTGGTTATGATCAAGTTTATGCTTTTGGGGTATTCCTAAATATTTGTAGGATTCTTCTGGTGCTAGTTGTTGTATGTTACAAAGTGTTGAATGTTGACTCTGAACCTTTCCCTTCTGTATACTAATGGTAGAACATTTGTCCAGTCCGAATGACATTCTGATATCCCTACTGAATGTTTCAACCGTTTTTATCAATGAGTTTAATTTTTCTCTAGTTTCTCCATATAATTTAAGGCCATCCCTATATACTAGATGAGAGAGCTTTCTTGGATTCCTCATGTTAAGTTTATATCCAATATTGCTATTGTTGAGTAGTGTGGACAAAGGGTTCAATGCTAGACAGAACCAAATTGGAGAAAGGGAATCTCTCTGAAAAATTCCCCTCTCGATATTTGTAGCAGCAATGCATTGTTGGCCGACAAAAAGATTCGTTTTCCACTTCCCCATCAGGCACTTTAAATAATTAATAATCTGGGGGCTAATTTTATAGAAATTCAGAACCTCAACCAGCCAATCGTGAGGGACACTATCGAATGCTTTCTTGTAGTCTATATAACAGATATTTAAGTTGCGTTTTCTTTTTCGCGCTTGATCAAGAACTACAGCATCCATCGTCAATTGTTCCTTGCAGCCCATACTTGCTCTTATACATCCTTTCTGTTCTTCAAAAATGTTGTTTTTATCACAATGTTGGTAGATTTTTTCATTGAGTAGGGCTGTGAAAAGTTTATATAACACGGACAGACATGTGATTGGTCTGTAGTTATTGGGTTGCTTAACGTCCCCTTTTTTGAAAAGTAGGTATGTATTGCCCTCCATTAGGAAGTCGGGGAAAGTGTCTGGATTTATTAAAACCTCTTTAAATGCATTTGCAAGTACGGGATAGGCGCCTGTAAAGCTTTTAATCCAGAAGTTATGCAATCCATCTGGTCCAGGCGCCTTCCAGTTCTGAGTCTTCCTGACAGCAGTGCAAATGTCAATCTCTGTGAAATCGTTAGATTCCATATCTGGGAGAGCATTTGTCTGTTCTTGAATGGTTTTAACCCAGGAAGCCAATTTTTTGTAGCCGTCTGATTTTTTCCAAACCGATCTCCAATATTCCGCAAAGGAAGACACATGCATATTCTTTAGTTCTGACTTGCTGTTACCTTCTGCTTCGAGTTCTCTATAAAATTTCTTTTGGCTATTTGCAAATACTGAATTTTGCTGTTTTCGCTTTTATTTTTTTCATTATATCATTATATCTATTTATTTCATTATATCTTGCTAGCCTGGCTCCTTTCGATTTAGCTTTTTGCCTAAACCGATCTTTTAGATCCAACAATTTTTCTGTCAGGTTTGAATCATCGAAGTCAATGCCAGATTTATTGGCAATTATTTTTGCTTTTCTCGCTACTTTATTTGACTGATTACCAGAAAGATACTCTGAGATAATGTCAACTTTCCTCCGGAACTCATTGATATTGTTTTCAAGGCGCGTTTTCCAGACAGGTGTATTTTTCTGGATACTACGGCCAGCCGCATTATGGGTGTAAGTCTTTTGACCTGAAATTTCGATGGCAGTCACTCCTGCACAATATAATGCAAGATGTATATCGCTTAGATTTATCATCCCAGATAGATGTGATTCCAAAACTCTATTAATCTGCATTAGAGTAATACGTGATTTTGCAATATTACGTAGTACTGGAATTTTTGGTCTATTCAATGGGTTTGAGCCAGCAAAACTGGCCAAATTGCTGTAAAACCTCTCTCGTATATTAGAAAAGTTATGTTGCGAGATTGATTCTTCATTTTCAGATGATGAGGCTTCTGGTGATACATTTCGAGTTTGTTCTACTTGTTGCTCCTCTGTATTCGAGTTAAGAACGTTCATAGTATTTTCTTGATGTTGTTGATATGTAATGTTTTGTTGTAGTTCATTGCCGATTTCTCTCTTGATGTTCATTAATTCCGATTCGGTTAGATAGTTTTCCCTTAGAATTACATTTTTACGGTCGGCTAAGTTTTGCTCCGATAGCTGAGTTTCAGGGAACCTCTTTTTATATTCTTGGTGGAGTGCATGCCTCCATCCAGGTAGCGAGTTATCTCCGCACTGGTTTACGTAGTAATGGGCACGCATTACATCAATATTCATTTCGCGTGTCCATCTGATAGGTGGAATGCGTTCGGTACTAGCGACAGCCCTCCTTATTGGGGGCGAGCCAGCAAGTACCGGGGTATTTTGATATTTTACTCCATTATTAATTTCCGCTCTCTGTTGATTTTGTAATAAAGTCTTTGGTGTTGCTAGACTTAGATGATCTAATTGTGGCTCGAGTGCCTCTTTCATTGCTCCAGATTCACCAACTCCGGACAAATCCTCCCGACGGTTCCGAAGGGTTCTTGTTAAAGTGCGGGCCGTAGCCAAAACAACTTCATTCTTCCAAAAATTTTCGGGCGATGCGGGTGATATTAAGGATTATCGCCCTCTGCATTCTTTTAAACAGATTTTCTTCTAGTCCCAGAGATTTGATGTTATTTTTCAGATTTTTTATTATGCCAGTTGTTGAAATTATCAGTGGTACAATATGGACCTGGTTCAACTTCCACATCTGTTTTATTTCTAACTTGAGGTCCTGTATATTTTTGTATAACAGCTATATTTTGTATAACAGCTATATCGATTAGGAATGCTGTTTTCTTTTTTTTTGTCCAGAAATATAACATCTGGCCTATTACAGTCTACGGTTTTGCCAGTTATTATTGTTCGGTCGTAATATAACCTGAAATCAGCTGAATCTAGTACAACCTCCGGGGTATATTTATAATAAGGAACTCGCTCTGTTATAAGGTTATTACGGCTTGCAAGCTTCTGGTGGACTATACTGGCTACCATTTCCTACACGTGTCATTTGATACTCGTGCATTCTTAACGATATATTCTTGGTAGTTTTTAGTGTGCACGACTTGATCCTGAATTGCACACATAAAACATTCAGTCTCCGGAAAAAGACCTCCCCATGTCAACCTGGCGTTCGACGCACTCTTGTCGACTTCATGACGGTCAAGATCATGAGGGTGTTTACCATGTAGAGACATATTTTTCCAGTCTTGTATAATTGTTCCAGTTGTCTGAATGCTCTTATTTTGTCGTCCCATTTGTTTAAGATTCAGAGGCCTAGACTTATCATCAGCTAAACACACGAGGCATATAGCGGGCATTCGATCATTCTTTGATGGAAATATGTTCTTAAACTGGATATTTGTTTTTCGCGCAGATTCCATATATTGATAATTCTTCTCCCTTCTTCAATTCTTGGTAATATAAGTCGTTTTTACTACTGTGCGGGTGGTGTTTCTTATATTTCGTTAGTGTAGTTCTAATTATTCGTTGTAGCCTTTCGATATATGTTTGACCAAGATATAATTCCAAACGAATATGTCAAGGTTGGTATAACAAAAGTTTTTATAGCTTTTACTATATCTCCATTGTCTAGGTCAGACTAGCCCAGATATTTATAAACTTCGCCCTCCTGCATTGGCTCCTGCATTGGCTCCTGCATTTATTATTATTAAAGAGAATTCTCAGTTTCTACTGGTTTATGTTTTATCATATCTCGGGGTGATTTACACACCAACGAGACAGACTTGGACGATATTTTCAATTTTCAATGGCAAACAACATTTTACCAGTGCTTTTTCGTCTTTTAATATCACTTTCCTTCAATTCATATGGTACCCATTTTATTTCTAGATCTTTCCTTATGCGCGCATACGTTCGGAAAAGGTGGATTGGGTAACATTCAATGCTGCTGCCAATTGTTTCAACGTCTTCATCCAATAATGCTTACAAATCTGCATTTGAAACTTTTTCGGCGGTCCTGGATGCTCCTTGTGCTTTATATCAAAATTACCACTTTTTTTAAGCATTTAAATCATCGTTTACAAGTTGTTTTGGGTTAGAGCATATTCGCCATAAACTTCAACCAACAATAAATTTCCGCGCACGTTTTTTTAGGGTACATAAGAAGCATGGACGATAACAAAGTAATAAAGAAAATTACAATGTGTAGACCAGATATTAACAGAAGGGGGAAACCGAAAAGTAGGTGGGGGAATCAGGTGCGGGAAGATAGAAGGAAATTGGAAATGCAAGTATAGTGGGAAAAGATACAGGACCGAGATAAGTGGAAGAAAATAATGGAAGAAGCAAAGGCAAACAATAGGATAGAATAAGTCAAGAATAGACGAATGTGGACTAACTCACCACAAGAAATGAGTTTCTAGAGCTCAAAAGAATTGAGCGGCTACAGTTCGTAATTGAATGTAGAGTCGTGTATATAACTCGACTTAGTCAAAGTTATTGAAAACTGTTTTTTTGCACGTGCACTACGAATTAAAAAACTTATAACTATGCAATTGCTAGAATATAATAACTAGTGAGACATATATTGAAATTAATGTTAATTTATGCTCTATAAAATGAGACATTTTTATTTTCAGTTGTATTACCATTATTTGCATTTCAAGTGACAAACTGGTGTGTTTTTGCAACTTTCTTTTATCTCCTACCATAAATATAAGCGTACATATCCCCTCTATTCCCTTCTTATTCTTCTCGCCACTCTAAAAATTATTATAAACTATTTCCTCTCATATATTTTCCATCATATTCGTTATAGCGAACAAGGCAAATCGCTAACGCAAGAGTAACCGAAAAAGAAAAGAGAGAAAAGAAAAGAAAAGGAAAAAACAGCGGTCGGCAACGCCGTTGCTAAAACAAATGAACGGCAGGTCTAGTGGAAAACGGCCTGCGCGATAGTTTATCGAGTGATTGTTTAAAAAACAAGAAATTGCGCGTCGATTGAGGTTATCTCATTGACATATATTTTCGCGGTCGGCGACGGTGCCGCACCGTCATCCGATCTGTTGTTGCTCGCTTTTAAGACGGGTTTTCGTACAGATGGAAACCGAATCAACCTTAGACTTTGATTGATGTTATTTATGATCCTTTGCTGGTTTTCGTTCAAGGAATTACAATCTCCCGAAAAAAGTGCTTTCTTGTTCCGCGTCCGAATTCATATCTTACCCATCATATAAGGTCCGGGACTAAAAGATAAGACTTTTACATGTTTGTGTATTTGTTACGTTCTTCCTCAATATTATTGATCTCTTCTTGTTTATTTTCACTGGATTTTATAAACAAAAACAGTATATTTTAGTTTGTTTACAATGTAGAAAATATTTTTGTTTGGGTTTTTCGTTACAAAATGTAGATAAATAATCACTGGGTAAAAAAACAAAAACAAAACGGAGACAAATTGTTTAGTGATTCTTTTTCTGTAATAAATTTGCTTAAAGAACAAAAATTTTAAAAACACAAAAATTTTCTAAAATAAATACAAATTTTTGAACGTTAACGTTTCGGAAGGTCTTCTCTTCCCTTTTTCAAAACGGATCTAAAAAATAAATTCTATATATATATATACTGAAAAGATAGGAATTAAATATATTTTATGTATATGTCAATGATACATGTCAATAAGATATTGTAAAATATAAATAATATAAATTAAAAAATATTTTATTTAAAAAATAAGTATACAGTAAATCTTTATTTTTCAATTTGAATAAGCGCAAGTGTTCTAAAAGTTAGTCAAATATAATATGTAAGTAATTTTCAGTTGAAAAATTGAATAATTTTAATTTTATAATCAGTTATAAACAATAAAAATCCGATTATTTAGAAAAATTCACATTTCAATTTTAATAACTCACAATCCTTACGGAGTATCGAAAAATTTATTAATGAAAATTTATGGGAAATGGAATGATCTATAAAAAACATCGAATAACATTTTTCGATAAAATTGATAGTTTCGTCGAAAAATTGAAGAAATGTAAAAATTTATTATGAATTCAACTTTAGCCTCGCATAACTTTTGAAAAAGTAAATTTATCGAAAATTTATAAGAGACCATTTTTGAAGAACGTTTAATTTTCGACAAAGATATGTAATTGTGTTCTCATCATCATCATCATTATTATCTCGTGTCGATCCACTGCAGTATGAAGGCCTCTTCAGCATGTTTCCAACTTTCACTGTCCTGAGCTTTCCTCTGCCACTCTGGTCCAATGTACTTAACGATGTCATCAATCCATCGTGCTTTCGGTCTTCTTCACGGACGTTTGCGATCAAGCGGTACCTACTCCAGGATTGCCTTGGTCCATCTGTCATCCCATTGCCTTGCTATATGGCCTGCCCATTTCCATTTCAATTGCTTTACTCTTCCCATGATGTCACAGACCTTCACTTGTTCCCTGATCCATGCGCAGGACTTTCTGTCTCGCCTTGTGATGCCAAGCATACATCTTTCCATTCCCCTCTGTGCTACCCGAAGTTTTTGAATTTATTGCGATGTGAGTGTCCAGGTTTCACTTCCGTATGCTATAACGGGTAGAACGCACTGATCGAAGATTTTTCTTTTCAGGCAAAGTGGGAGTCTGCTCTTAAACACAATGCTAAACCAGATTTAACACGCCGTTTCACCTCCCGGGCGATATTCCCCTCCATTGAAATCCTCTGCCCAAGATATATAAAGCTGTCCACAATCTCCAAATCCTTTCCTAAAACTGAAATTCTTCTGTCCTGAGCGAAGTTATTGAACATAACCTGACTCACTTTCAGGTTTATTTTCAAGCCAAATCGTTCGCCAGCCCTTTGCTGTTCTTGTGCATCTTTGCAGCTCCTCTGAGTCTTGTGAAAGGAGAACGATATCATCTGCAAATCTTAGATGGTTTAAGTTTGCACCATTGATCTTTACACCATCCTGCTCCCAATCCAGTTTACGGAATACTTCTTCAAGGCCAGCCGAGAAAAGATGAAGGGACATTGCGTCACGCTGCCGTACACCTCGTTCTACATTAATTCCCACTTCAAGATCATCCTGGTGAATTGTGGCTGTAGCTTCATCATATATCGATCCTAATAGGTTTACATAAACTTTATCTGCCTCTTGGCTAAGCAGGGCATCCATTATCGCATGCTTTGAGATGGAGTCAAATGCAGTGGCATGGTGTATTCGTTGTGCCTTTCTATGGCCTGGTATACAACCTGGATATGATCCATTGTACTGAATCCACTTCTGACTCCTAGAATCATAGACTTCACATGGCATAGCTCAAAACTTCATTGCCCTATTCAAACCGCTTTACTACGTCAAGGTCTGATCCACAAAGGGACACAGATTTATTTTTCTATAACTAAACCAATCAAGAAGATATGAATAACATGGAACAAAAATTTAAAAAATCGCAAAATAGAAGTATCTAACATTTTTACCCTGTATCCTAGAGGTATAACATTTTATAAGTAATCCCAAACGATTATACCAATTATATCAACCTTCCAATATATTGGAAGAATCCATGGGAATACCCATAATTTTATCAACATTCTGAGTCTATTCTAAGTAAGATTCCGGTTCGTTCATCAATGTCCTTTTCCCTTTTTCAAAAAATATAAACGAAAAGAAACTAATTGATTTTGTGTGACGAAAGCGAAGTAATAATTCTATTTTTTTCCTGTCGTGCAGTTATATTAAACTGCCATTGTTCAGCTTCCAAAAGACGTTTAATATACGAGTCTACTATGATTATAATCTGCAAAATCAGTAGACGCAATGTGGTTCGGAAAACAACATTCAAGACGCAACCTTCTTTGCGCCTTCATCTGGAAAAAATTGTTAGGACGATTCTATCGCACTCAGCTTATTCTCCAGAATTGACCCCTTCGGATTTTCATCTCTTCCGATCCCTACAACATCGCCTGATTGATAGCCCCTCAAAAACACGATTTTTTTTCGATCCGAGATTTGACAGCTATCGAACAGTGTAGAGAGAGTAACGGAGATTACTTGGAAAATTAATTTCGTTTTTCTTTTTCCTTCAGCAAATGTTAAAAGGTCAATAAATAAGTAGAAAACCAAATAAATATATTCTCTGCAATATCTGGTTCTTCGAGCCGTGTATATATTTTATAATTTGCGAGCTACATCATTGAAACAGGTATTTTTTCCGGATTAATCCAATTTATCGCGGCGACTACAACATAATAATGTATACGATTTCGAACACCTTGATGTATATATATATCTTTTATGTGTGTGTGTGTGTATGTGTATGCGTTTCCACTTGTTTTACCTTGTACTCGTTGAACTTTAAACCGAAATAGTCCGAGATTAAATTGAATTAGGCGTTCTAATCCACTCGAAATATTGTTTTACAAAACGATTTCGAACGAAAATCGGTCGTTATCGTACATTGTTGAAGGATTTTCTAGCGATATCGTTGTATACATGGCGATCGGACATGTTTTCTCAAGAGATCCACATTTGTTGATGTTGAAATTTTGAAGCATACCGGTTTGGGATTTTATCTCCTGATTTAACTGTTTAAATAGTGTTCCTTTCTGCGACTTGTTATATTCTCGAAATTTTATAATACAGGGTGGAGCAAGTGTTGTGCTATCATTTTGATTATTTTTTCTGTAATAAGTTTTTCCGTCTTATGTTTGGTTTGGTTTGGGAAACCAAAAATAAAACCAAACCTGGGAAACCAAAATAACTCGGACAATTGGGGTCATAAGACCCCAATTACTTGAAAAAGTGCAGTTGGCACTTTTTCAAGCAATTGGGGCACAAGGCCGCAGTTGGAATGAAAAAGACAAATGAATCCTCGGAGTAAATCAACTAGATTCTCTTGATAATGGTTTCAAAATGGAAGCCGAAACGTCGAGATTTTACAAATCTAAAACGCGGTTCTACACGAGAACCTAGTAATTTTAATATATTATTATTCACGTATGGACCCAGGTGGACCACGCGATGTACAATTAGAGGCGTTTATTGTTGTAAGCCTTCCTTTGCGCCCATACTAATTTCATTCTTTCGCTATGAGCTTTTTTCCTTTCGTCAGACCAAGTTGTTCCAGTCTTCCTACATTTTTCTCTCTGGCCAACCTTCCAAACGTCAAACTTGTGTCTGAAACAGCCTCTATCCTAAATTTCACTTTGTGAAATATTTGCTGATCTTAGGTCCTCTTTAATTGCAGCAATCCATTTAATTATTTCTACTTTAGCTCTACTCCTATTTTCATAATATTCGACTATTTGTCTAGTTAGCCTACTCGGATTCATCCGTTTTATGTGTCCGTAAAACTTAAGTCTTCTTTTTCTCATATCGCTATGTATATCTGTGTATTGTTTGATTTCTTGGGTTTCTCGAAGTCGCTATGTAGTTGTATTTATTTGTTTGGGGCCCAAGGCCTTTTGTGTAAGTCTCAATGCCGTTTTCATCTTTTGACATCTACCCTTATTGGCCGCTTTTTCCAATCTATTTTCCAATCTATTTTCCATGATTATTTCACCCAAATATTTGAAATGAGAGACTCGTCTGATGTTACCATATTTTGTTTTTAGAAATGGTGTTCTTAGTCTGTTGCAGTCATGTATTATGTCTTTTCAAAGGAAATTTGGAGTCCTACCTTTTCTACTGTTTCTTTTAGGATTTCAAGCTGTTTCTGTGCCGTTAATACATCTTGAGCCAAAATTGCTAGATCATCAGCAAACGCCAGACAATCAATTTTGATGTTGGTTCTTCCCAGTTTAATGGGCTGGTCAATATTCAGGGCCGACTTTTTTTCACGCCACTCCTGTATTACTTTTTCTAGAACACAGTTAAATAAGAGTGGCGAGACTCCATCTCCTTGTTTCACTCCAGTTTTAATTTCGAAGGTGAACCCATGAGACTCTGAGGTGTCACCCATGAATTTAACTTTTGACCTCGTGTTAGTTAATGTTACTTTAATAATTGCCAGCGTTTTCAGATCTGGTCCTTGTTCTTTTAAGATTCGGAATAAAGATTCGCGGTCAATAGAATCATATGTTTTTTTGAAATCCACAAATGTTCAGACGAGATTTTTATTATACAGTTTTTGATGTCTTAGGATCAACTTTAGATTTAGGATTTGTTCAGGGCTAGGATCTACCCGGTCAAAAACTTGCTTGATATTCGCCTATTTTAGGTTCTAACTGTCCCTGTGCTCTGTCTAGTAGACATTGAGATACAATCTTGTAACAAACTGGGAGAAGAGATATCCCTCTATAGTTGTTTACATTCGTTCTATCTCCTTTCTTGTGTAGTGGATGGATTAGAGCATCTTTCCAATCTTCCGGAATCCGTTCAGTTCGCCAAACTTCTTGTAGAATTTTGGTTATTTCCTTAATTGTACCTGGACCAGCAGATTTCAAAAGTTCAGCAGCGATTCCATCTTCCATCTTCACCAGAAGCTTTGTTATTTTTAAACCGCTTGATTTACCTAATTATTTCTTCTTCATTCGGTGGTAATGAATCTGGGTTTGTTTGTTTAGGGTTTAGTGTTGGAAATTTGTTTAAGGGCTCAGGACAGTTTAATATTTGTTCAAAATATTTCTTCAAGTTCTTTGCAATTGTCTTGTTTATTTAGAGCTAATTGTCCGTTTTCCTTTTGGAAGCAAAGACTTTGGGGTTGATAGCCTATTAATGTAGTTTTAAATGTTTTGTAAAAGTTTCGGGAGTTATTTTTTGAATTGTTTTTCTATTTCATTAAGTTGATTGTTTTCATATTTTCTTTTAGTTTGTCTAATTAGCTTCGATGTTTCATTTTTTACTTCCAAAAGAATATTATAATTTATTGTTGTTTTTTGACTGTTCCAATCTTTGAATGCTTTACTTCGGCTTAATACTGCTTGCTCGCAAACTTCATCCCATCACGGATGTTTTCTACGTTTTTATAAAGGTACCAACTTTAAGGTTGTTTTAATAATTTTTTGTTTCAATTCTTGCCAGTTTTGTTCTGGTTGTTTATCAAGCTCTTCTGTTAGGGCTGGTTTTATTTTCGTTGGGTCGAACTTTGGTATTAGCAGTCTCTTTTGAATAAGTTTTCGAGGTTTTTAGCTAAGTTTGATTCTAGTCAAGTAGTGACCCGTGTCTATGTTAGCTCCTTTCCTGACTTGAACGTTCAAAATCTCTCTATAATTGGGGTACGAAATGGCAACATGGTCAATTTGAAATTCACCCATGTAAGTGTTTGGGCACCTCCAGGTCTTTTGTTTTGTTATTTTCTTCTTAAAATGGGTTGACATTATTTTTAGATTAAAAACATAGTTCAACCAATCTTCTACCATTATGGTTAGTCCATTTATGAGCGGGAAAACTGCCGACTGTTTTCCTGTACTTTTTTTCTTTCCTTAGTTGGGGGTTGAAATCACCCAATAGGATTTTTACATGGTTAGAGGGAATTTTAGAGATAGTCTTTTCCAAAATTTCCCAGGACTTTTTTACTTTTTCAGAATTAGATTTATTTTTTCGTTAACTGGGAGGTGGGCACAGATTAATGTATAGTTTTTTAGTTTTTGTTAGCACACTTGACGAAAAGTCTCATAAGTCGATTATTTACTGGCTGAACATTAGTTATAGAACCAAGAATGTTTCTTGAGATAGCGAAAGCAATACGAAGATGTGGTGTATTTTTGAGTATTTTTTTGTCCGTTTTACTTTTAAAAAGTCTGAAGTCGCCGAATTCCAAGGTGTTATCATCTGTCAATCTGGTTTCTTGCAAAGCCAAAATTTGGATTTTTGCTGATTCAATGTTCACTCCAATTCGTGTAGTTTTCCTGGACGCAGGAGAAAATTGATATTTACCGTTCCAAAGTATGTTTTTGTTTTCGGTTTCAGACGTTGGCCAGAGGTCTCTGACTCCCTGTGTTACAATTACAAATACAATACTGTTACAATTATGTTATATAATGGATTAGTTCGGTGAATCAACAACACGGTGACATTAATATTGTTACATAAAATTATTTATTCTTATATCTATATCTGTGAAGTAACATTAGGTATTAAATTATTCGATATTATTGAAAAGCAGCACAAATTGTAAGAACTTTAAATATTACACAGATCATATACAATAACACACGCGTATTATATTAAAATACTACACTTTACATGCAAAACATGGTTGATAACGACTGGAGCCGAATATACACGATTCAGTCCATCACCGACTCGAGCGCGCTTGATGTCGCGTGGAACCGAGTAAACTGATTCAGCGTCACCGACCCGAGCGTGACGGTTCACTTACGTTCACTCCTCAGCAAAAACGCGCCTAAAGAAATCTTCACTTTTAAAATTAATTTCACTCATTTCAACGTTTCTGTAGAAGTTTTAATTCTGTAGAATGTTTTGTCGGAGCAAAAATTTGAAATAGGAATAATTGTGTGAGGAGTGACTAAAATGTTCTTAAATGTTCCCTGGAACTTACTGATCGTAAGAAAAATTTATGCAAACTTCGATAAAGACAGTTTTCGTTTGCGTTTTAGTTTTGATTTGTTTTTTAGGATATGACAACAAATTTGAGATATTCTGCTTACGTTTCATTTACTCTATGATTGATTGTACAACCTGTCACTTATTTTTATTCAATTCTAATTGTTCAAGATAAAGGCGATACGACACATTTAATAGCTAATAATGAGAAATAAATATAATGTAATTGTTTCAGGTATAACGACACCAAATTTATTATTGTTAAATAATTAAAAAAAAAATAAGATGAAACCCTCGGCCAAATTATTTTCATTGTTTTTTTAGAGATAAGGAGTTTCGATTATTTAATTAAATATCGAAAATAGAGAAATTATATATATATATATATATATATATATATATATATATATATATATATATATATATATATATATATATATATAATTGTGAACTGGGCCCGTGGAGAAAAGAATTATAAAGATAAGGAAGTTCACCCGTGCTCCACGTCGTGCTTTGCCATTCCCTCATCCGCCATCCAAAGCGCCAGCAAGCGTCTCCCAAGACAGGTTTCTGGCCTTAAGTCGTCATCAGTTGGGCTCAAGCTGGACACCTGAAAAGCGGGTGAAGGGACGACTAAAGCCATGGGCATTTAAATTGGCCATGTCGAATGGAGGCTGCATTTCTGCTTTGTTTTACGGAGACATAAAACGGATGAATCCAAGTAGGCTAACTAGACAAATAGTTCCTATTTTATGAAACTAGGAGTAGAGCTAAAGTAGAAATAATTAAATGCATTTCTGCAATTAAACAGGACCTAAGATCAGCAAATATTACACAAAGTGAAATTCAGGATAGAGGCTGTTTCAAACACAAGGTTGACGTTTGGAAAGTTGGCCAGAGAGAAAAATGTAGGAAGACCGGAACAGCTTGGTCTGACGAAAGGAAAGTAGCTCACACTGAAAGAATGAAATCAGTATGGGCGCATAGAAAGGCTAACAATAACAAAAGCCTATAATAATGATAATGATATATATATATATATATATATATATATATATATATATATATATATATATATATATATATATATCAGAAATGTTATTAGATATCTAAAATTTTTTGGACATGATATCTTTTCTTTTGATAATTCGCAATGTTGTCTAATCGTTGCTCTGTAGAAGGAATTAGAACCTAATCAAAGACCGTCCATAGATAAGACGTGTTTTATCTCACTGTGTTTCGTAGTTCTTATCATCCGCTTACGTTTACGTCCGTAAAAAAAAACAAACGTTTTGGGCAAACAACTGGCTGGCTTGTTTATACAAAGACAGCCGCCTTTGTTGTTGACCGATATATTGCATCTAATCAACACCGTAATTCGAAATATAGATCAAAATTTTCCACAAGGAATAATGTTGTTCTTGGTGTTTGTATAGAAATACATTGTTCGAAGGACCATATTTATTTAAATATTTATGTATATATATATATATATATATATATATTATTTGTTGTTATTATTCATCTATATGGGCCCTGGTGGACCACGCGAAGTACAATTAGAGGCATTTGTTGTTGTGAGCCTTCCTTTGCGCCCATATTAATTTCATTCTTTCGCTATGAGCTTTTTTCCTTTCGTCGTACCAAGTTGTTCCAGTATTCCTACGTTTTTCTCTTTGATCAACCTTCCAAACGTCAACCTTGTTTCTGAAACAGCCTCTATCCTGAATTTCACTTAGTGTAATATTTGCTGATCTTAGGTCCTCTTTAATTGCAGCAATCCATTTAATTATTTGTACTTTAGCTCTACTCCTATTGTCCATCCCCCTTGTCTCACTCCAGTTTTAATTTTGAAGGGCGCTGTCAGATCTAGTCCTTGTTCGCGGTCAATATAATCATAAGCTTTTTTGAAATCCACGAATGTACGGACGAGATTTTTATTGTACAGTTTTTGATGTCTTAGGATCAACTTTATAATAATATAGGTCCTTTATCCCCGTCCTTTATAATATAGGTCCTTTATCCCGGTTCATGATTTTCTTACATTTTTCTATTTAAATGCTTTCAAATGCATCCAAAGCTCTATTGTTATTAGATTACACTTTTAAACAGTCTTAAATTACTAATATCTATACTGTGGTCATGTTCGATTGCATGCTGGGCAACACAAGATTTTTCATTTCTCCCATATCCAATGTGGGCAATGTGTTCTTTATATCTTGTCAATATGGATCTTTTTGGTTGTTGAATATACCCTCTAATTTCGTAAATCCCCGACTTTTCATGTTACTCTACTTTATCCTTTGGATTACCCAGGACTTCTCTTAATTTATTATATGGATTGTACACAACTTTACAAAAAAGTGGACATCCACTTTTTTCAAAATTTTGTCTAGCCCTCGTATTAATTGGGTATCAAACGGTATTACCATGAATTTATTTTTGTTCTAATCCTTTTAAAACGTCGAATATTTCTAAATAATTTGTTAAACTTATGTTTTCTAATTAATATATCTACAATGTTCTTATTATAATCGTTCACTTCGGATACCTCCCTAATTAATTTTAGTTCTTTGTTATAATTATCTTTGTTTAAAGAAAACTTCTACTAAAGAAACATTCTATTTACCATAAAATTTAAACTAGCCATCTTATTTTGGAAACTATGATTAGAATCGTTAGGAATGTATCTCAAAGTGTTGGCGTTTTTTCTAATAATGTAAAAATCTATCCTATTTTCATGGTTTCTATTGACTAAAATATCCAGAAATGGTAAACTGTCGTTGTTTTCGAGTTCATGCGTGAATATTATATTTTGGGATTTACCATTTCTTAATAAGTTCTTAATAAAATCATCTGAATTTTCATTTTTTGAATTGCAAATTGCAAATATGTCATCCACATATCTCAATCATACTTTCGGCGAAAGTAACTGAATTCAGTTTTCGGCTCGGTTTCAAATTTGCTCGTAAATAAGTTGGTTAAGAACGGTGACAGAGGATTGCCCATTGTCGTTCCTTCTTGTTCGCAAAACCTATTATTAAGTTGAATGGTGATGATTAAATAATCTCCTAATGATGCTAACATGGTTAGCAAAACGTGCGTCGAGAAGTTTAAAAAAATTATTCAGTGTTTAGTGGTAAATCACTTTGAGTGTACTGAATGAATATGTTCTGCCATGGATGTTGACGATCTAATATATGGAGAGACTTCTTCAAATATAATTTTCTACATTGAATAATTGTTACAAAATAGCTAAATAGATAGAAGAATAATATGTATTGGTGTACTGTTTCATTTTCGTTTATTAGCGTAATAAATTTGTCAGGCTAGTTCAGGCATTGGAAAAAATGCCTGAACTTCCAAAATTTATAACTAATGAATATAAGTTCGAAAGAAAATAACAAATAACACAATTCCAAAGAAAAAAACAACTTTTATATCTATCTGTTTATTCAGAAAGCACTAGTTCATAATTTCATACGCACCCTCTTTTATTTAGCGGTCTATTTACCGGGGTTTCTTCCAGTCAGAAATATATCTCTTTTCGGAAGAAAAAAACATTATACTTCCCTCAACCGCATCTTTGCTGCCCCTTAACGTTTCCTTCCTACTGACGACGACATATGTAAAAATAGGTAAAAAATAGGGCCTATTTTCGTCTTACCCTTCTCATCACTGTACGCCCGTCCCCAAATATAATTCGTTGACGTTTTTCGAAAACTATTTTTAGGATCGATACAATTATTTATTTTTAAAAAGTTGGGGGTCTAACACATCACCTATGGGAACGAACAACATTATTAATAAATCTACAGGGTGTATTTTTTCTTCAGTGCTAACATGTTAGACCCATTATAGAAATGTGAGAAAAGTTTTATTAGTTTTTAGTGTATTTTTACGAGGGTTGGTATTTATGTATCCAAAATTGCCAACAATGGTATTATTAGGCGCCATCTGAATGTAAATCGTAAAGTATCACACCACTATTTGTATTGTTTAGTGACTTGAAATCTTCATATCAATCAAAAAATAGAATTAACTCGTAAGAATTTTCGTATGATGATTTATTATCGATTAACTCACTTCGACTTTTGGGGATTAAGCATCATCTAAAACCACTGTATATAGCTGGTTTAGTGAATTCAATCGTGGACGACGTGGACGTGGTCTACTAGAGATTTTATTAGAAATTTTCCATTTAGTTCAGTTATCAATTTAATCTTGTCGATTTGTATGGTGAAAAAATAAGCGTTTTTTAAAAGAAGACTTTGAATTTTTTCGTTACACGCAGATGGAATGAGTTGTAGGGATACAGGCCGCCAATTAAAACGAAGTTTTTCATCAATTACCAAGTGGATTCGGTTCGGCGAAACATACGGAACTTATCATTCATCTGGGAGGTCACTTTTTTGGCCAAGAAAAGGAAAAATACTCATTCTGAAAATTACATCTTTTTTTTTATTTATTGAAATGTTTGATCAACAATTACAATTGTTCTACAAGACAGTGTTGTAATAAAAGTTTTAACATTAACATCACAAATCTATTCTAAATACATATCTTCAGGTAGTTTCCTCTTCAGTCTTGTATGTATGTTTCTGCGTCCTTGTAGATAATGTTTAGTGCTGGGAGATTGCTCTAGCCTCTGATGAAAGATGATCGTTCGTTTTTTTTTAATATACTCTGACACTGTTAGTAGACCGAGTTCTTGGTGCAGTTGTCATTCGGCATTCACAGCTATTCGTAATATTTTGTTTTGAAGAACCTGCATTTTATGTACATTGGTAGGCGATGCTTTACCCCAGATAACGCATGCATAAATGATTAAAGGCCGAATGAGTGATTTGCACAGCAATAAGGTACATTCTGTTTTTAATGAGGATCTCCTGTTGATAAGCGGGTAGAGTTGAGAGAGTCTGGCTTACCCTTCGTTGAGTTTGCGAATGATGTGTATTCTCCACGTTAATCTGGTATCCAGGTGTACACCCAGATATTTAAGATATTCTTCGTTTGTTTTCCAAGTGACTGGGTGTTGATTTATGTGAATAATCGGAGGGTTATTGATTCTCCTTAAAGTAAAAGTTTTTGCTGCGCACTTATCTGTATTGATTTTTAAATTCCATTTATTGAGCCATTTTACAATGGTATTTGTAGCTTCTTCAAGTTTGGTTACCCCAAGTTCAAGATTCTGTTCCTTGATTAGAATAGTTGTGTCATCTGCAAACACTAGAAGAGAGGCTTCTGTTTCTGGTATGTCGTGTGTATATAGGTTAAAAAGAATTGGGCCAAGTGTACTCCCCTGTAGCACGCCAGTTTTAATTTTTCTAATAGTTGATGTTGCGTTGTGTATGGATGTTTGAAAGGATCTGTCGTTTATATATGAAAAAAGAATGGTTTTTAAATATTCTGGTATCTTAGCCGATGTTATTTTATGTTTTAATCCGTCATGCCATACGCTATCAAAGGCTTGGGCCAAATCTAAGAATATGGTTAGAGTGTACTCCTTGTTCTCAAACCCCTTTTCTATAGTTTCTGTTAAGCGTTGGAGTTGATGACACGTAGAATGCCCTTGTTTGAAACCAAACTGGAAGGCTGGAATTATGTTCTCGTTGACAATCGCTTGGTTTAATCAGTCGTATATAATTTTTTCAAAGAGTTTAGCCATTGTAGATAGGAGGCTTATTGGCCTATAACTTGTAATAAGTTTGTGATCTTTTGAAAATTACATCGAATTTCGGTAAGCCTGTAAGAGCACTTTTTGAGGAAGTTAAAGTCCAAACAAGAGTTAGGAATGTCCAAGGATTACACAGATCAACAAATTTAAACTTTTTGAGGTAACATTGATAAAAATAGTTGTATATGAAGTATTTTATAACGGACTAACTTTTGCTGTGTCAACAAAATAAAGAAATATTTTGTCAGAATGCGATTACTCGTATAAGGAAGAAATAAATTCTTAACGAAGTTAAACGGCAATAAAATGCTCTGGCTATATTGTAAATAAAATATTTAAAGCTCATTCAATATTAGCATAGTACATTATTTCTTACGGTAAATAAATTAAAAAAGAAAATTTGGTTTCTTTCCACTGGAGGTTTTCAAATTCTAAATGGTATGCCTACTTTTGCACCACCCTGAATATTTAATTAGTTAAGTTTCGCACGAATCTACTGACGTTTTGGTTATTAAAATTCCATATTCGAAATCAAACATTTGTCAGTATCACTGATAAGATTAGAGTTAATATTATCATTATATATGACAGAATATTATATTTATTAAGTTATTAATACATTTTTTTTTGTTGCTTGTCATTGTCGATATTTTTTATCGACGTAAATATTTTATGTTAATTTTCACTGAAACAAAATTGTATATGTGGGAGAAATCGGCCAATTTCTCGGACTGCACTTCCTTCAGAAAACAATTAGATAACAGCTTTCTTTCGCTCGGCCATTCTATTCTTCGTACTTTCTATATTGTCTCGTCCATTTACATTTGTCACAGTCTTTTGCCCGGGATGTTTAAGTAGATTGGTTCACGCCCATCGAATATTTCTTTTCCTTTTGTTTCATATGAGATTATAGAAGCTCATAATACACAGGCTGCTTAAGAAAGAACACTGTACTCTGCAGTATTATTATTTACAGCTTTACAGTTATTTTACAGTATTAATACTACAATATCTGATTAGATTAAAAATAAATTTACCTCAAGCTAAATTCGTGCTAAATCTGGAGAATACGCCAGATGAGATTAAATCTCCCAGCCTAACTTGGGATTCAATCTGATTCTTCATTTCATTTATTTTCATTTATTTTCATTCATTTTCATTTAGATTGGCTTAGCTCTTCATATATATATATATATATATATATATATATATATATATATATATATATATATATATATATATATATATATATATATATATATATATATATATTTTTTTATTTATTGGGATTTTCGGTCAATGTAAATAAGTTTAAATTTTTTATTGTTTTATTTACGTTTCGATTCTACAACGAACCATCATCAGAATACTTAAATACTAATACTAAACTAAAAATTATTTTTATATATAAAAAAAAATACAAACTTACATTTAAAAACCTACCAATATCAATTAAACAATTAAGTTTTTGAATTTTTTAATTATGAAAATTTATAATTATGAAAATTTATTATTTAATAATGTTATTATATATACAACTTAAATTATCTGTATCATTTCTGAAATCAATGGTATTATTTGTTTTTTTTATATAAATCATTTCTTTTATATTGTTTTTCAAAATCTAAGATTTTTATGTTGTTAAAATTAAAGTTATGTTCATTGACTATAGCATGCTTTGAAAGTGCAGTGATGTTTGGTTCTAAGTTTCTAATGCTTTTTTTGTGTTCATTAATTCTGTTTTTTAGATATTGTTTGGTTCTTTTCGTTTTTTTTTCACAACTAGAAAAAGTTCAAACTTCTTCTAGTTGTGAACTCTGGGGAGTAGGTAGATTGAGGTCTCGGAGTAAATCAACTAGATTCTCTTGAAAATGGCTTCAAAGTGGAAGCCGAAACATCGATATTGTATAAATCTAAAACGCGGTTCTACCCGAGAGCCTAGTAATTCTTAATACCAATAACTTTTTTTAAAATCAAGTTTCAATGCCGACTTTAGGATTTTTTTAAAAAAAGATTTAAAAATGAACATAAAAAAACCTTTGGGCCCAATAATGCTTTTTCCTATTCTTGACGAGAGAGCACATGTCGGTGCCCTAAAGAGTCTAAACATCAAGAGTCGAAACATGTGCCCTCCAATGTATATGACATATGGAAGTGAAACTTGGACAGTCGCATGGTCATCAGTTAGAAAAAACTAGGAGTACCACAGAGGGAAATGGAAAGATGTATGTTTGACATTACAAGACGGGACAGAAAAACCTGCACATAGATCAGGGAACAAACGAGCGTATGTGATATTGAAATGACAATGGAGACCATAAAGTGAGTGGCCATAATACCGCTTGATCGCAAATGTGCACGAAGAAGACTGAAACAACTGATGACATCATTAATTGTATTGGACCCGAATGGCAGAAGGAAGTTCAAGAAGAATGTTGAAAATGCCTTCATCTTGCAATGGATTGACAGGGGCGGATGATGATTTGAAGAGCAATCAACGTTTTCAAAAACATTTTCCCTAGTTATATAATTCTCCGAGATGGAGATTTATTGTGGCTTCCTAAAATTCCTGATTTGATGGCTTTGAAGTATTTTTTATGGGATTTTTTTGCAAAAAAATGTTTACAAACTACACAGTAACTCCAGGATATCAATAGTGACATCGTTGCTATTAACACCAGATATGTTGCTAAAAGCTATAGAAGAAAATGTGTTAGGGCATAAAGAATGCATTGCACTATGGTTTTAATATAATAGACATTTTTTGCTGAAAATCGGATCTGATTGCTTTATTAAACTACTACTACTAAATTTCAGCCAGATGGTCACCAGGGCTCTTTTTGTAGACATGGATCCACTTGCGCCAATTTTTGATGACTCTGCCGCACAATTCAGGCTGTGTGCGACATGGCTTGACGAATGTTAGTTTCCAAGTCACCAATAGTCGTGCGTTTATTGCTATAAACCTGTGTTTTCACATATCCCCAAAGAATATTACCTAAAGTTGTCGAATTTGGGTCGAAATAAGCCCATGTCTACTCGGGAAATACGCATCGATTTCATCAAATTCCGAGAAAACAATCTTCCAGTATTGCCTTGTAGTGCTCGGTATTAATGGTAACGGTGGCTCTTTCCTCATTTTTAAAGAAATAAAGACCGATGCCAAAATTTACACCAAACTGTGATCTTTTGCAGATGCAAAGGACTCTAATATACCACTTGTTGATTAGATTCGCACCAATACTGACAATTTTGTTTATTGACGAAGCCATTGCGCCAGAAATGAGCCTCATCGGAGAAGATAATTTTACGACGAAATTCGTTGTCGGCTTTCATCATTTGAAGGACCCAATCGGCAAATTACCATCTTATACGGATGTGAGCCTAAGCCCAACCTCAAAATTCCCTAGATTGTTATTGGCGAGAAGCCTGGCTCTAGCGAGCGGCGAGCAACTGAGTTATTGTAATTGTCAGCTACACTTGCTTGAACTGCGGCAATATTCTTAACACATATGGCATTTTTTGGTTGTACAGGCCAAACTCACTTTCAAATTTTCTAATAACATGATCAATAGCCTGTTCAGAAGTACAACCACGATGGGTCTGAATTGTTCTTGAGTAGCACTAGGGGGCCGCGAATTTGCGAGCGAGAGCTACTTCTTTCTCTGGACAGTTTATGTCTTCTTCAAGATTCTGTCCTCCATATTAGCGCATAAGCCTTCCATCTTATTTTCCACCTGTCTTTTGCTTGGGTCTTATAATGTCACTGTTCCGGTTACTTTTTTACGTTATCCATTCATCTTAGCGGTGGCCTCCCCCTTCCCCTTTACGTCACCACTCAATTGCCCTCTTTGTCAATCTACAATTACAATTTTGCCAGTATTTTATGTAAAGTTTGACCGTCAGCTTTCAACATCTCAACTGTTACACAGTCCTTTTCTGGAAAGCAAACAAATATGAAGTACAAAGAGCAGTAGTATACGGAGCTATGGAGGAAATGAGAATACCGATTAAGCTTTTAACATTTACCCCGATGATGGTTCAAGTGTTACTCCCAGACTGTAGTAAAAATCCAATAACATATTTTATTTTTCGTTCACTTAATAACGAAAGAAAAGTGGTAGTTATTGATTTGATTTTGTAACATCTTAAAACATATCAAAAGGTGTGTAAACAACAAATTTTTATTAAGCCATTTAATTTTTTTATGATGTTGTTTTATTGAAATTACTTTCCGATGGCTCGTGGTATACGGCTGGAGCGTCAAGGTGACCACTTGTCGCCGCTGTCCGCATCAATTGGACCGCCGTGGAGGCCTAACGAGCCGCCGAGAGATATAGAAACCGACCGGCGAAAAGAAGATGAGAAGAAGAAGAAGAAGCTCGGGTGAAGGTAAACGAATCCCAGGGAATGTGTGTAGGTCTCGGGCCGCGTATTGGTTGCGCTCTCGACAGTTGAGCATCGATTTATAACAGTGACAATTGATTTACAGCGTCGAAAACCATTGGCCGCTCTGGGAGATGAGCCCGATGGTGACGACGACGTCGTAATCAGAGAGGTGGCGATAACAAAAAAAGGCACGAGGTTAAAATTAACCCGAATCTTCATTCAACTGATTCAACTTCAACTAAACTTTAATTTTAAACTTTTTATTTTAAAACTAAATGTTAAACTCAAAGATATTTACATACCAATATCCAAACCAAATCAATTTTTTTAAAGTTCTCGGCGCACGTTTCGCTTACCATGTTATCATTATCAGTATATTATTTGATCTCAATCTTATTAAATCATCTTCTGATAATGCTAACATGGTTAGCGAAACGTGCGTCGAGAACTTTACATACTTTATTTTTCTTCAGTTTCTTTCCTTTAGCTCATTTTAAGATATCAAAAATTAAAATCTCCAAATGTAGAAGAATGTTTTTCGACCCATCACACCAAATAATTCGGATAAAAATTCCACCCTCTCGCCACAATTTTTACATAGTTGGTCGGATGCTCATCTTCAGTGATCATACGCCAAGTCATCTTATCTCGTCGTTGACGTTACATGTTTTGTTGGTTGCCAGAATTCGGGGGTTTAATTGCTTTCTAAAACATGCGATTTGGACGTAGATGCTCTGTGACCGAGCGTATCAGTAATTCATTTTAAACGCTGGTTTGACGGGTACGGAGTGTTTTGACGGGTACGGGTGAGTCCACTAGTCCAGTAGTCCAAGTAGTAACAATACAAGACTTTAATGTTTTCCTGGTTCACCTTCTGTAGAGGGTTTTAATAGTAGGAAAAGTAAAAAGGAGGAAGGGGAAAGCAAAAAAGCCTTCCGCAGCTCTATTTTCTTCTATGTCCTTCCACTTTAAAAACCCACGAGCCGCCAGTGTTCTTTACGATTATCCAAAGAGGTGAAAGTCGTAGGGTAGTCCTGGTAAAACATCAGCCAGACCACACATAGTAAACATGGTCAAGGAGGTCCTGAATGATCTTGGAAGGAAGGTTCTTCCACATCCGTCAAACTTTCCACATGTTGTGCCAACCGATGATCACTTCTTTCGCTCGCTGTCTAACCAGATGAGGGGCGCAACCTTCCCCATTGATAAGGATCTCAAAAACTGGGTCCGGCGCTATCGGTTGAAACGACATCAATAAATTGGTCGAGAGATGGGATAAAAGAGACTCTATAAGTGTGAGTTCGTTGATTGGCTACAAATAGTGTAACCGGTTTGTTGCCGTGTATATATATCTGTGTGTGTATGTGTGTGTGTGTATGTGTCGGGGTTAAATATTGGTTTTGTGTGCGTTAAACGTAGTATCGATATGGCCTGGCTGCAGCGTGGCTAATTTAATTGAAATTTATATTCCTTTAATAATGAAATGGCATCGATCCAGGTGAAGGAAAGTCATCCATAACATAGATATATGGATAGAGCGTTAATTATCCGTTAAAAAAACCCTATCATCATTTTTTCTGGTTAGTTTTAGTTAATAGGACAGCCGGATTTATCTTCAATCAATAGGATCGCACGGAAAGTGTTCTCGGCTTTTTACCCTGAAATAAATGAAGTTTTCTTTCACAGAGAAGTAATTTTTAGTCTAATTTAGTCGTTTTGAAAGAATTATCGAGAAGGAAGAAGAAAAATTGAAATTATTAAGAATCTTTTAATTATTATTTTAATCGAGTTTTATAATGACAATGAATGAATGAATGGAAAATAGGTCAGTGAGAATGAAGATCTGCATCGAAATCCGGAGCACAGCAAGTGCAAAAAAAAGAACGTTCCAGAACATGAAAAGAAAAATGAGAATGATTAAAGACATTCAACAATAATAATTTATTTGGTTGGGAATGGGGGACGGACCTCATTCTAAAGCAAATATATTGGTTGTGAAGATAATTATTGCAGTGTTTAAATATTAAATTGAAATGTACATATCCCAAGTCAAACAAAACTTTATTAATCGAAATTAATACCAATACAATCAACACACTTTTGCCAACGAGAACGTTATACCGGTTGCATAAAATTCCGGAGTCCTGGAGGCGACGAAGACGTTGAATGCACTTTTTGTATCCTCTTGATATTTAAAGCATTGTTCGCGCAGGAAATTGTCGAGATGCTCGAAAAAGTGGTAGTCGGCAGGCGAGAGGTCAGGCGGGTATGGCGGATGGTCGAGAGTTTCGTAGCCCAACTCATGTAGCTTTTGTCGCGTGATCAATGAGACATGTGGCCGAGTGTTGTCATGGAGGAGAATTTTATCCTTCCTGTTGACTAATGCCGGGCACATGCGCCGAAGTTTTTGGTGCATTTAGTTTTTTTGACTTTCTAATCTACTGCATATTGTTAGAAATCATCAATATATTACGACTAATTCAAAGACAAGCTCCCAAACAATTGTATGCGGATTGGCTTCGACTAAAGCTGTGAACTAGTCGTTGTCAGTATCCGATGCCCGACCACTATGTTCATTATCTTCAAAGCTCTCATCACCGCTACGAAATTTTTTAAACCCCCTTTTGCTTTTTGTCCATTTAACGCCTTGGAAAAAATTGCATAAAATTATTTTAGAACAAAACTAATATCACAGTTAGATAGAGCAAAAAACGCGCCTAAAATTTACTTGAAAGTACAGCCTTTAAAATTAAAACAACAAAAACTGCAATAACTTTCTTAACAACCTAATAGAATGGATGCCAATAACAGAAACAAAAATGAAGATCCAAGGAGGCACGGAAGGGAGGTATAACAAAAACTATCTAACTCTGTGTAGCATTGCCATTGAACGTCATCTGCGAAATAAGCCCAGACGAAAATTGAACAGTGATAAAGAAAATCAAATAGTAGGATATACAGATGACCTAATCGTCTTAACACGAATGAAAAGGTTATAACCATCAAGAGAAGTACTGGGTATGGGATACCCAGGATTAAAAGTGTTTTTCCCTTATAGATAGCCACGTTGAGGGGATGATTTGAGCGGGAGAAAACATTTTACTATCAAAGTAAGTAATTACAAAAATATAAGCGAGCGTTATTTTAATAACCCGTTTTTTTTTCGATCTTGACATAGTTTATGGTAAGTAAATCATAAATATAATGTTATATATAGTATTTTTATTGAAAACTTTGGTTTCTAATTTTTTTAACATTTATTTATTGGTTTCTTTAATTTTCTATTTAGCTCAAAATGAACACGCGTTCTCGTAAGCGCTGTGCGTCAGAAATAGAAGCGTTATATGAGGCAGTTGATATTTTCGACGACAAAGAGAGTGAACATACCAATGTGCTCCTGGTAATCGGGAAGCCGCTATCTTGCTTCTCTTGAGGGTTAAGGGAAGACCTGTGATGAAATAAAGTGAAAGCTAAAACAGTCGGTCTAGAAATAAATATAAACAAGAGAATGGTGATTAAAAATAAAACAGGATGATCGACGATGGCAACATATAAGTTATGAAGGAATTTACTTATTTCTAAAACAACACAGCTGAAGAATATTTACATCCTGCAATCTAAACGTAAACTCCAAAATGTAAATGTATGCGTAGAAATACGAAAGTAAGATATATAAACCATTATTTCGCTCGGTAATCACTAAGGCTACGAACGGTGAACCCTCATAATGAAAAAAATAAAATGAAAGAACCATTTTCGGTGCTGTGAATGATAATAGACATTGGAGGATTAGGTATAATTTCGAAATCGAGTAATTTTACAAAGATCTGAAAATTGTAAGGTATGTAAGGGCTCACAGACTCAGATAGGCGCGTTGATATATACATAGCCGAATAATGGAGATCCACGACCAAATACACGGTAGCAGGATAATGTAAGGTAAGGTTCACAAGGAGGGTAAGATTCACTGACAAATTTGTAGCAAACCAAACTATGACTCAACCCTCACTTGGTATCATTCTAACATGAAACATACAGCTGTTATGTAAGAGGGACTAAACTCGAAGAGATTTACCACTAAACACTAAATAAATTTATTTAATTTCTCGAGGCCTGTTTTATTTACCATGTTAACATCATCAGGAGACGATTCTATCTAAATTGAATTGAATTTCAACCAAAAGAGATAAAAAACTTCATTCTTTAAAATTTCTCCTAAAATTACTTTCTAGTTTAAATTGTATCGGTATTATCATATATTTATAATTCGTAGATATTTTTTTATATTATGTGATTAGTTATCATCGGTAGCTCTGATACACAGACCGAAATAGAACAACAAAAACAGCATCATTGCTATGTACGTATTGTAAACGTACGTATCATTCGACAGGTATGTTATAATGTTTTATCTCGTTCAGTTCCTTCAATTTCGTCAATGGCATTGTTTTTAAATAATATTTGCAACCTTGGGAGAGATAAAATATTTTTGATAACGACACGAAATAATTTGTATTGTTTACAATTGAAGTTATATATAAAAATTAACTTTGTATCAGGTCTCGCAAGTTGCTTGGTTACAAAGTTCAAAGAAAATACGGTTACGTTGTCTACAGGAGTTTCTATTTTCTTGTAATTTCTCTTACAACTCCTAAGTACTGCAATTACATAGGTCGACATGATTTTTGTAACATTGATAAGAATCTTCTTTTTATGTTTCATTTAGGTAGTTATTAAAACTCCTTTCCACTCAAATTTTAACCCGTTTTAAGTACCTGCTTCTCCTTTATATCATGGGCTCATTGAAATTATCTGTATCTAATTTTGGACTGAACAATGTAGGAATTACCACAAGACCGTGGAGGGGGTATTTCAACAGTATTCTACGAACCTTTAGGGACAGTTTTATTGTTTCCTTTAGTTTAGTTTCATTATGTCTCGTTTACATTACAGTCAAGTGTTTAAGTGGATTTTATATAAAATGTTTGCTGTGTGAGTTGTCCTGTAGATTTAGAGCAGTAGGTGCATGGGAAGAAAAATTCTATGCCATTTGCTGTTCCTATAGTTTGGAGAGAACCTACTGACCATGTAAGTGATCGCTACTTTAAGTGATGCAGAACCAAAAAAAAGGAATATTTATTGGACCTCAAATAAGGAAGCTTCTAGGTAATATTTCCAATTCAATTTTGACCTCGCAATGTCACCTATCACATCCTTCACCCGTGTTCTTCTCCGCAACTCATCATTTCGAATGTGATCCCTTAAAGAAACTCCCAACATGGCCCTTTATGAATAGCCCCCTGAGTTGTTTCTACTAGCCCTTTCAGTTATTGTCAACCATTTCGTAAAATCTACAGTAAGTGTTATTGTTTCCATCTTTCTCTTTTAATTATTGGTCTGTTCTGATTTCTCTAAACTGTATTGAGTTTTTGTGGTACAGTTTGAGTTTAGTGATATATCTATTTGAGTTTAACAATTAAACTAGTGTAATGAGCCTTTTGTAGAGCTACGGATATAAAACAAGAAGGAGCTTAATCTTTGGTGCCTGATCTTGATGTCTATTGTCATTTCCTTCGTTAGTAGCGAACCGGAGTGATGGAGGAGTACAAATAGTCAATTCAAATAAGTCAGTTTTAAGTTATAAAATACCATTAATTTCTTTAATTCTGAGTTTTAAACTACTATTTTAAAAATTTGCGACTCACCTTGGTGTAATGTGCCTTTTCTAAATCCCGTTCAATAATCGAGTAGATATAATTATCGACTGTTCTCTGCAAAGTCATGCAGTAAATAATTCCAGGAATCAATATTTTCGTGGTGTTTCGCCTTTGGTCCATCGTTAAAATCTTTTAATCTTCTGTTTGACCAGTAACTGGTACTGTTTGGTCGATAATTAGCTAACGCCGAGCACGAACTAGAATGGAAAAAGATGCAAAACGAAAGACAATCCGTTAATCTGCGAACTGTTGAACAAAAACAAAACGAATGCAGATTTCAGAATAGGATAAATAACTTGAGGAAGGTTTAATTATTTGGTTGCAAAAAAGGAACTGTTAGTCATAGTGTTCAGTATGTTGGTCATAGTATATATTTAATAACCGGTGGAGTGAGGTTTCGCCTTTGGTCCATCGTGAAAATCTTTTAGTCTTCTGTTTGATCAGTAACTGGTACTGTTTGGTCGATAATTAGCTAACGCTGAGCACGAACTAGAATGGAAAAAGATGCAAAACGAAAGACAATCCGTTAATCTGCGAACTGTTGAACAAAAACAAAACGAATGCAGATTTCAGAATAGGATAAATAACGCGAGGAAGGTTTAATTATTTGGTTGCAAAAACGGAACTGTTAGTGATAGTGTTCAGTATGTTGGTCATAGTATATATTTAATAATCGGTGGAGTGAGGGTGATGATAATACCAGTAGAGTTGTATTAAAGTTCTCAGCTTAATTCAACAGGTCTTTCAAATTGGGTAGTTTTTTAATTCTGGAATAAAACACAGATGGCATTGTGATTTTGCCTAGGTCTAGCCTTATTTCAGAAGTGTAATGTATGGTGTTAAAAAAAAATGGAGTCGTACACAATACAACGAGTTAAAATTGACTTTTTGAATAAAAAATAATCGATTTTTTATTTTATTTTAAAACTTTATCATAAATAATATTCAGATTAAATCATCTCCCGATGATGCTAACTAGTTTAGTGTTTCACATCGAAGGTTCCAATAGAAGAATTGATAAATAATATTGATAACTGATGCTAAATTTTTTTAAAAAATTTATTACAATTAATTATGAATGAATTAAAATTTATAGAATTTTAAAAAAATTACGTGACTAAGAACGCGCCGGGTTTGGCTGCCATGTTTGTAACGTCATAATAGTAAAGTTTTTAAAATCAGTATTGTTAATGGCTTCTACCTGTATATATAGTGTCGAAATTATTATTGGTTTAGTGCAAAATAAAATATTAGTTCAATAATATGAGACAAAGGGTTCATAAAGGGTAATTCTGATAATATACCTGCTGTGGATATTTTTATGGTATGGCAAGTATGCATATCTTACGTCACTATTAATGAAAAGATCTTTTTAAGATCTCTTTTTTACAGTCTGGATACATCTTTCTATGTGCTTGCACACAGCATAGTAGGAACTGTTTTAGTTCTTCTTCTGCAGTAATCAAACCGAGGAAGTATTACATTAGCTTAATAGCTCTTTCAGTTGTATTATTTAATGCTTTTAAGCTCGAAACCTTCGTTTTAGCTTCCACATAAGCTAAATTTTCTTTCCAGGAAGATATGTTTTCTTGTTGTAGGAAACTGCTCTCAATTAATCGCGAAAACAAATTTTTGTTCTTGATGGAGACAAAAAAATCGCTCAGGGATTTCCAATCAATAAAACAATAGTAATTGAAAATTAGTATCACAATTAAATTGATAATTTAATTACAATATCAATGAAATTAAAATAACAGATCAAACAGAACTCTCATCACATAACGAAACAGATATGTCTTCTTTCGATGGAACATATCTCTTCCCAGAATCATATGTACTTTCTCTTTGTAGGTTAGCTACAATATTTATCTTAGTTTGTTCAGTAACTTCATCATCAAATAATGATAATACGGCTTTTTCCTCAAATGATGACTGAACTTGCTCAGAGCCCCTTTCGAAATCGATTTGTCAATTGTTTCATATTCTTTCAAAGACTTTAAAAAACGCAAATCTTGATTCGGTGCCTTTACTGCCAAACTACATCCAAGCCAAGGCTTTGCATACACTGCCGCAATGAATAAACAAACATCTTGCAGAGCCTGTTTGTCTTTTACGCTCGTTTTAAACTGAGACTGCAGCAAACATATTTTCAAAGAGTAAATAACTTTTGTCATCCACCGTGCTTGATGTATTGCGCCAGGAGGTCTGATTTAAATTTTTTTTTCATTATATCCTCCCAAAACAATAATGGATACGAACGAACAAATCGATGCAACGAACTTTGAAATGATGAAATATTTCCTTGCTCTTTTCGTAGTAGAAAAAGAACTTACAATTCGTGATGTTGAATGTAACGGTTGCTCAGGGCTTTCTTCAGAGCTTATCTTGAGACGATATACAGTCATGTAAAGTAGAAGATGACAATAAGCTCTGTGAAGACATTTGCGTGGCTCTCTTTTTTTCTTCGTCTAGTTTTCTCCGCGTCGCTCTTTCTTTTTTCTCAGCTAACATTTTGTTTACGGCTATCAAGCAATCTGCCTCTCTTTGTTTTTGTAAGAAAATTTTATCTTCATCTATATTCATTCCATTGAGAGCATCAGCGCGTGAGATATCAAATAAATTATCCAAACCTTCCTCGCGGCGTCTGTATAATATCCTGTGTTTTTTTGCAGCTCTCGCCAGAATTGATAGAGTTCCGCAAGCTTTTTCAGTTTTGATAGGTATTCTAGCCTTTTTCCAGAATATAATACACTTCCGAATGACAAGATTTGCACTCTCAATTACAGTCAATTGAACTTCGCGAATGTTAAAAAATAAAACGCCGATAACTTGACAGTTAGAAGGTAGTTTTGCACCCATAATTTGGTTATTTGCATCACCAACCAAGATAGTACTTTTTTAATGCTTCCACTGACATCTTCAAAACATAAAACAATACGCATTAACTACTCGACAAGCAGAGAGTAAATGACCAATGGCTAGAGCGTGTGATTCCTGCAGCGCAGATTGTATGAACATGTTTTCCGCGCAAGTCGGCACGGGTTGCAGTGCTCCAACATAGTTAAAAAAAAATTTAAAGTGTTTTAGGGTCTACCTATGCGTCAGAAAATAAAACCGTTGAAAAATAAGGGACACCCTAGTGTATACGTACGTCATATAGTACTGGTACACATTTACGTGACATGCACACCTGGTACTTAAAAGGAGCCTGGGTGAGTCACGAACAGTTTTGCACAGTAGTACTATTGCAGACCGCAGGATGGCGTGAGCTGCATTTTATTACCGGCTACATCCGACGTGGTCGATGTATATGGTCGTGCGCTTGGTCATTGCTTTAGTTATTTTCAGCTTTAGCTCGACTGATGATGGCTTAATATCAGAAACAGGTCTCGGTAGACGCTTGCTGACGTTATGGTGGGTAAATTTTTGCATTCGGCGCTGAAGACATGTCCTTGTAATTTTTTGATTTTTTTTTAATATGCTACACTGTCCAATTAACAAGGTATAGGTTCCGGTTGAACGCGGCTTGGTTATTGGCACCACCAGCACTAGCAACGTTGTAAAATAATATATTGCCGGATAAAATAATTAAGAAAAGCACCATAATCAAAAATCAGAACGATGTTCAGCCTAGACTCCCCTCTCCGCCTCGGTAATCCGTCAAAAATACGACGCTTTCCATTTACAGATGCCCGATACAATTTCACCTGCACTTTCCTGTACGGTTTCTAGTAATTTCTCCAATCTCTTTGTCGTCTGAGTAAGACATACACGACGAGTTCGGGAGGGGGGGACCTATTGTCGAACCGCACCGAGCGGTAGGCGTGAATGTGACCGTTTATTTTGATTTTCATTAGGGATCGGATCACAGTCGGAGCGTCTGGGGAAACGCAGGTTTTTTCGCAGATGCTTGAACGTGCAACTGTTTTAATTGCAGACAGCCGGTATCGAATGTAATTGTAGCACGTATGGATTTACGTAATGGGAGAGGTCGGGAGAAGAAATCAGCTGATTTTCATCGCAACATTTGACTTTCCTTTTAATCCCGAATATTCCTTCGTTTTTTTCTCACAATGGGATATGCGACAGAGATTTTTTTAAAATTTTATCACGTTCTTCTTTTTTTTCTTCCTCTTGTGGCGATATAATTCATAATTTTTCATGCTCTCTCGTATAATTATGGCAGTTCCTCTGACAGCAGTTTTTTGTAATATAAAGAGTGATTTTTTTAGTACGTCCGAAGTTTAAATCCAAATAAAACAAAAACCAAATTAGATCAATTTTTCTAACTCTAAACTCAAAGACATTTACCACTAAACATCACCACTGACTTTTTTAAAGTTCTTGATGCACGCAGGAGATGATTTAATCTATTTTTAAAACTAAACTATGTTCTATTTATATGGGAACCTACCTTGCTAACCTACTACGTACGAAGCGTACTACCTACTTAATGAAGCGTGTTAAAAAAAGATTTCAAAAAGGGGAAAAAAGAGAACAAAAAAAAAGAAAAAATGATTCGTGAAGTTTACATTAATAATTGAAAAATTTGACTGAACGGAATGGGTCCTTTGTCCCAGTTCATGATTTTCTTACAGTTTTCTACTTGAATGCTTTCATTTACTATTGTTATTTACAATTTTAATTAGTCTTAAATTACTAATGTCTATGTTGTGGTCATGTTCGATTCTATGTTGGACAATACAAAATTTTTCATTTCTCCTATATCTAATGTGGGCAATGTGTTCTTTATATCTCGTTAATATGGTTTGCCCAATGTACCTTCGATCACAATCTTGACAGCTAATTTCGTAAATCCCCAACTTTTCATGTTGCTCTACTTTATCCTTTGGATTACCCAGGACTTCTCTTAATTTATTATATGGATTGTACACAACTTTAATGTCCACTTTTTTCAAAATTTTGTCTAGCCCTCGTATTAATTGGGTATCAAACGGTATTACCATGAATTTATTTTTGTTCTAATCCTTTTAAAACGTCGAATATTTCTAAATAATTTGTTAAACTTATGTTTTCTAATTAATACTTCGGATACACACTTCGGATACCTCCCTAATTAATTTTAATTCTTTGTTATAATTATCTTTGTTTAAAGGAAAATTGATTTATCTGTTTACCATAATATTTAAACTAGCCATCTTATTGTGGAAGCTATGATTGGAATCGCAAATTCGATCGAACTTCACGGTCCATTTTTTTCATTCTTTTGTTCTCTTTTTTTCCGTTTTTTTCTTTTTTCTTGTATCCTTTTTTTACACCCTTCATTAGGTAGGTAGTACGCCTCGTAGGTAGTAGGTTAGCAATTAGGGTTCTCATATAAATAGAACATAGTTTAGTTTTTAAAATTAGATTAAATCATCTCCTGATGATGCTGACATGGTTAGTGAAACGTGCGTCGAGAACTTTAAAAAGTGATTCGGTGTTTAGTGGTAAATATCTTTGATTTTAACCAAATTAGATGTCTTCAAATTATTTATTTTATATGAAATAATATTCAGTGTCATTAATGTTTGTAAATAATGCCGGACAAATGTTCTGATAAAGCGCATGCTGTCAATCCACAATATTCGACCACTTTTTCAAGCAATTATCCGAGCTTCCAATGCGATCGATCAATTAATAGTTGCTGGTTTATCGGCAGAGACCAAATATTTAATATAACCCCAAATAAGATATTCTAAAGGCGATAAAACACATCACCCTGGTAGCGAATTAACAGGTTCGTTCTTTGATATAATTTTCTCCCCGACACCTTCGATAAATCGATTGTTGCTTTCGATGTATGACTACGAAACCGTCCTGTTGGAACCATATCTCTTTCAGATCAATATCATCCAAATTCAGAATTAAATAATAATTGATCATCGCGAACAACGACGAATTGATAAATTTGGATCTTCATCAACACTGCCAGCTACATCGGTGATATTTTCTTCGGACCGCACAGTTTTTTGTTTTGTTTTTATTTTAACATTGAGCAGCGTCAAATACGTTCGGAATTTGTCGATAATTCGGCTAGTACATCGCTCGGTACATCGCAGAGGACACTGATTTTAATAATAAATTTCGACAATTTACAGGCGTTGCTCTGATGTTAAACGTTCCATGATTATTTGCCAGAGTATACTGAATTTTGACAGAGACTCCTGTTGGATTTCAGATATACAAAAAAATTCAACCTTTAGTTTCCAGTTTGGGATCCCCAGGTAATTTTTTACCTTCGGAGTGTGCTTCATGAAGTCGATGTTTTTGTCATCAATGAATGTTTTGGGTTCTCTGATATTCCAAGGAGCTATTTCATATTTGGGTTGTACTTCCAGTAGTCAGTAAGCTAATTTACTTACGACGGTGGTAAGTAGGTTGAGCGTTGTCAAATACATGGACGAATTAAGCAAGACGAAATGGTGATATGGGACCGAAGCAAAGAAGCGACACGCCTGAAAAATCCCGTAAACAGTCGTTTGCGCTTAAACAAGCATGATGACTTTAGGAATTAATTCAATCGTTCACCTCGGCATTGCAGCCGAGCGCGGAACCCCATATAGACGCGACCGGAAGCCGACCACCATGTTGCCGATTCGTCTTCGATATCTTCATCGTCGCGCAAAAAACAATTTCAATTTTTCGTTATTAAAGAATATACTTAAATGACCACGTCTATGGGTTTAGTACCACATATCTGTTTCAATGCTTTTTTTTGGTATTTTTTCACAAGTCACTAATAAATTACTTTTTCTAGAGGTAGAAAGATTCTTGATATGTTTCCAATTCAGTTCTGTTTCTTTTCCAATGATTTTTGTTGGTAGTACTTTTTTTCCGTTCCCAAATCTTGACCTTTATTTCCTCTCCTTTTGTTGATTACTCATTCACCCAGTCTAGCCTTTGTTTTATTTGATATACTTTTAACCTTCAAAAAGCTATTTTGTTATCCAGCTTAGTTAATAGTTTTTGGGGCTCTTAGTTTTATTAGTTAACAAACAAATCTAGATTCATTACTACCGAAGGAAGATGAAATAATTAGGCAAATCAAGCGCGAAAATAACAAAACTTCTAGGGGAAGATGGAATCACTGCTGAACTTTTGAAATCCGCTGGTCCAGGTACAATCAAGGAAATAACTAAAATTTTACAAGAAGTTTGGCAAACCGAACGGATTCCGAAAGATTGGAAACATGCTCTAATCCATCCACTACATAAGAAAAGAGATAGAACAGATGTAAACAACTACCGACGGATATATCTTCTCCCAGTTTGTTACAAGATACTGTCTCAATGTTTACTAGATATAGCACGGGGACAGAACCTAAAATTCGTGAATATCAAGCTGGTTTTCGACCGGGCAGATAAGACATGAGAAACTGTACAATAAAAATCTCGTCTGAACATTTCTGGATTTCAAAAAAGCAAATGATTCCATTGACCGTGAATCCTTATTCCAAATCTTGAAAGAGCAAGAACTAGATCTGACAACGCTGGCAATTATTAAAGCAACACCAACTAATACAAGGTCAAAAGTTAAATTCATGGTTGACATTTCAGAGCCCTTCGAAATTAAAACTGGAGTGAGACAAGGGGAAGGACTCTCGCCACTCTTATTTAACGGTTCTAGAAAAAGTAATACAGGAGTTGCGCGAAAAAAAATCGGCCCTGAATATTGACCAGCCCATTAAACTGGGGAGAACCAACATCAAAATAGATTGTTTGGCGTTTGCTGATGATCTAGCAGTTTTGGCTCTAGGTATATTAACGGAACAAAAACAGATTGACATCCTAAAAGAAACAGCAGAAAAGGTATGACTTTCAACTTTCGACTCAAATTTCCTTCGAAAAGACACAATACACGATCTGCAACAGACTAAGAACACCATTTATAAAAACAAAATATGGTAATATCAGAAGTCTCTCAATTCAAATATTTGTTTGAAATAATCATAGAAAACGGGTTGGAAAAAGCGGCCAATAAGGCTAGATGTCAAAAAAAGGAAACTGAATTGAAACTTGCAGAAAATATTTACATTTATTAAAAACACAAGAATGTCTATATGGTACAAGACATCGAACGTCCCAATCATCTGCACATTCGTGGACTTCAAGAAAGCATACTACTGCATCAACCAAAAATCTCTGCTCAACATCCTAGAAGAACAAGGACTCGACCCCAAAACACTACGATTGATCAAGCAGACACTGACTGACACAACCTCTAAAGTGAAATTTATGGGGGAAATTTCCAAACCCTTCCTGATTAAAACTGGAGTACGCCAAGGAGATGGGTTATCCCCACTCCTCCTCAACCTGGTCTTGGACGAAGTCATAAGGAAATGAGAAAAAGAACTGAAAAATCAAGGAAACCAATACGACTCAGACGATCCAAAAACAACATAGAAGTATCATGCCTGGCCTTCGCAGACGACCTAGCCATACCCGCAGACAATGAAAAAAGAAGTGCAGAGAAAGTCGGCTTACAAATCTCCTTTCAAAAAATCGAATTTTTCTGCTCAAAATTAGATGTCCAAAAGATGATGCCCAAAATTTAAACACCAAATACGGCAACATAAATAGGGTCACTCACTTCAAATACTTGGGCGAGATCCTCGAACCCACAGGAGGAGAGAAGATTGCTCAGAAGACTCGATTACAGAAGATGAAGAGGGCATACGGCAAGACACAATATCTACAATAAGAAATGCCTATCCACCCACGCAAAAATAAGACACTACAATACAGTAATCAAATCAGGGGTACTATACGCAAGCGAGACACTTACACTTCATACAAAAAGCGGCATAGAAAACATACTAAAAGAAGAAAGTAAAATTATGAGAATATTCTCGGTCCAAAACTGACAGAAGAAGGATACAGACTACATTCTCGAAAGACCACAGAGAGAATGAATAAAGAAAAATTAGGTTGAAATTGTATGGGCATATCAGTATTCTCCCACTGACAAGACTCACCAACAGAATTCTTACATACATACAAGAAGTCATGTCAACAGTACCATGGATCACACAAGTCAGAGCTGATCTGGGAAAGGCACAAATGGGTCCGAAAGGGATTGAGGATAGAAGAACGTACAGAAACAAAATACATATGTGGAACGTTGCATCAGAGAGCGAAGTTATATATATATATATATATATATATATATATATATATATATATATATATATATATATATATATATATATATATATATATATATATATATATGTGTGTGTATATTAGTTCGTAGTGTTTCGCGGATGGAAGAATACGCTAGGACTATTAGTCCGGGAGTACATCTGATCGTTTGTGTCCCATTTGTTGGGAACGTTTGAAACAAGACTGTCAGAGTAAGTCTTCAGACAAGCATTGAGAATGCCAAGTGTGACCTTGGCGAAACAACAACAAACAACGATCGGATGTACTCCCGGAGTAATACTCTAGCATATATATATATATATATATATATATATATATATATATATATATATATATATATATATATATATATATATATATATATATATATATATATCGATAATCTCTCGGGTATCTCATGTTAGCTGAATGTCCCCTGGTGGACGGTTTCGCTGAAGTTTCAATGGACAAACAAATCTATTCATAAAATTACTGACACACAGCAAGATATCAATAAAAGAAGATAACAAGATTACAAGATCACATGCTTACACGTTGAAAAAACGGAATAATTGTTTTATAGTGAAAGGACATTACTTTGAATGAAACAAAACGCATTTCTATAAATAAATAAATACTTTTAAAAGGAAATTTAAGAACTTCAATTCGTCAATTTCACTTTAAAAAAACTTTAAATTTATTCAGTTTAAGGGAAAAAGATTCACGCAATAGCAACTACTGTGAAGTTCATAATATTCTATTCATGAACATCCACATACACAAAATTCCCACAAATTTTAATTGGCTTTTTAATCGCTAATATTCAGAAGGTTCAAATATAACGTATTGACCTCAATTTTAAAAACTGTACGCAAAATTAAAAAAACTCCACAGACACATTGCACGCGTCCGAACTAAAGCAGATATTTTACTAAAAGTCGATAAACAACAAAACAGAAACGTTTATCTGTATGACATTTTGACTTTCTAAAACAATCGAAATGTTTTCGATCGAGACACACCCTAGCGGGGCTTTTAAAAAAAACCAAAATGATCAGTGACGACCTTGTCATCGTAAATGTATCCTCACTTGATACGGTCCACCTAGAGGTAAATCTTCTTGTAAATGTTAAACAGTGTTAAAACTGTTGCTCTCTAGTACAGTAAGAGGGAACGGAATATTAGCAGAACTCTTTATATATATATATATATATATATATATATATATATATATATATATATATATATATATATATATATATATATATATATATATTAACAGTTGACGAGTGATATCCTCGTTTGTTTTTAAATTTTCAAGCGCTCTGATTTCAGTCTTATTAACATTTGGTTTTGGTATTTTCTTGGATCGTAGTATTCGCGCTACACCTTGTCTGATTATTTCAGCTTCTTTATCTGGCTTGCGGCGGACAAAGGAAACGCAACAGTCATAATGAACACCGAAGAGTATATTGCAAAGATGACGAATATTTGTTACTCAAACGACATATAAACCAGTGAACAGAGATCCAACAACCTATTTAGAAAAAACGACCAAAAGTAAAATCAAAGCATGGAAACTAGAACCGGACATTGAACAAAGAATAATTCCAAGGGAAAAATCAAGCACATATCCTAAACTTTACGGTTTACCCAAAATTCATAAACCAGAAATCCCATTAAGGCCTATAATAAGTGCCTTCGGTTCTCCAAAATAACATTTTGAAAAATATCTAGCAAGTATCATGCAACCAAGCGTCAAACTTGCGGAGTCCTATATTCAAAACTTAGAACATTTGATAAGGATGATTAAATATTTCCAACTAGAGGATACAGACATAGTGGCAAGCCTGGACATTGTCTCACTGTACTCAAGTATCTCCATAGACGAGGCCCTGGACCTAATTTCAATGAACGAAGACTTTTCACCATTTGTGGGGGAACTCTGCGAACACTGCTTGAAGAATACATACTTTTCTTTCAACCAGCAGATATACGGACAGACCGACGGTGTTCCAATGGGATCATCTTTATCACCCGTTATAGCCAACCAGTTCATGACCGACTTCGAAACAAAGGCATTGGCCAACGCTCCTTTAAAGCCTAAACCTTAGAAACGCTACGTGGATGATATCTTTGTAATATGGCCTCACGGAAACGAACTTCTGAATAACTTCCTAACCCAGTTAAACAAAATCCACCCCAGAATACAGTTCACTCTGGAAGTCGAACAGGATAGAAAACTGCCATTTTTAGATCTCCTTATCACAAGGAAACTTTCTGGAACACTCTAATACATAGTGTATAGGAAACCAACTCACACCGATTGATACCTCAAAGCTAAATTCCATCATAATCCTTCTCAAATCCAAGGACTAGCGAACACCTTGATTTCCAGATCTTTCCGACTGACACTACCAGATACACGAAGCGAGGAACTACCAAAAATTTCCACAGCCCTTAGACAAAATGGATATTCAGAAAATTGTATCAGGAAGGGTATTTGCCGTCTGGAAACACAAATACGAAGAACAATAGAGGATCATGAACCAAATACACTAAAGGTCCTGCTACCATACGTAAAAGGAATCACAGATAGGATAGGCAGACTACTAAGGAAACATAATACCAGAACAGCCTACAAGCCGTACAAAACTGTTGCAAACATCCTAAAAAACCCCAAGGACAAGTTAGACTGGAAAATCATGGGGTATATAGTATATGTTGTTCCGACTGCAACAGAATATACATAGGACAAACAAACAGACGAATATCGGCCAGAATACAAGAACATAAAAACGACTTAAAAAACAAACAAACCACCTCCGCTCTGTTCCAGCACCATCTATAAACACGACATAAAATCAATTTTGAGGGAGCCAAAGAAATAGCGAATATTGAAAACTACAAGATCCGAATAATCAGAGAAGCCCTTGAAATAGAAGAAAGAGGTGAGCTAAATACGCGAAACGACGCTCGCAACATTCCTAAAGAAAAAAGAAGAAACGCGGCAAGGTGGCGGCGAGGTAGAAAAATCAACAAACGGACAAACCCGACAGCGTTGCCGAGTGCCGCAAATAGTCCCGAACTACCCCGATATAACTTGCGCAGTCGCCGGCCGGCTATAAAAGCTAGCACAACGACCCGTGCACGTCAGTTGGACTCTTCAATCGAAGCGGACAACACTTGAAAATGCCAAATGCGATTTTGGCGAAACGTCGTGACTCTTCACAGAATCAACGGATCTACACCCTGAATGATTTAGAAGCCTTATCTACCATCCGTGAAAATATTAGATGTAACATATATGTATATATATATATATATATATATATATATATATATATATATATATATATATATATATATATATATATATATATTTTTTTTTTTTTTTTAAATGGATTGCTGCAATTAAAGAGGACCTAAGATCAACAAATATTACACAAAGTAAAATTCAGGATAGAGGCTGTTTGAGACACAAGGTTAACGTTTGGAAGGTTGGCCAGAGAGAAAAATTTAGGAAGTCTGGAACAGCTTGGTCTGACGGAAGGAAAAAAGCTCGTAGCGAAAGAATGAAATTAGTATGGACGCAAAGGAAGGTTAACAACAACAAACGCCTCTAACTGTACTTCGCGTGGTCCATCAGGGCCCATACGTGAGTAATAATAATATATATATATATATATATATATATATATATATATATATATATATATATATATATATATATATATATATATATATATATTTATATATATAATATATCGTCTCTCCGAACTGCTTTCCTTGCGTTCGTCTAGAGCTCGGATGATGACGGCTGAAAGGCTGGAAACCGGTCCCGAGAGACACGTGACGTCGCATGGTTGACAGTTCGGCGAAGGCGATCGGTGGCACCACGTGGAGAAAGGATGAAAGATATATATATATATATATATATATATATATATATATATATATATATATATATATATATATATATATATATATATATATATATATATATATATATGTATGTGTGATAGTTATTCCTGAAGACTGGAGAATTAATGTATTTAATAGTGGGATTTCTATAGGAAAGAGGGTGATGCTTTGTGGAGGTCAAATTATTCCTAATTCAATATTAGGAGAAAGGCTTGAGTGAAAAAATGCTCAGAAGAAGGCTGCGAAGAAGAAAACTTCTGAGGTAATAAATAAGATTATTCCTCATTGAACGCCTGCAGTTACTTTTATAGTATGTAAACCTTGAAATGTTCTTTCTCGAATGATGTCTCGTCACCATTGAAATATTACTAGACTGTTGATTAGTAGTCCTAGAAGTAAGAGATTATAATTATAAAAGTGAAATCATTTAATAAATCCTATTATTGTAGTGAAAACTCCTAAAGAGCCAGAATAGGTCAGAGACTATAGTCAACCATATGAAAGGGGTGTTTTTTTTTATTATTTAACATTTTAAGTTTCTCCAGAGTATATATATATATATATATATATATATATATATATATATATATATATATATATATATATATATATATATATATATATATACAGGGTGTCTGAAAATAACATCGAAATATTTTGGGTGGTGACTCTAGGGATTAAAACATAAAAAAAGTTCCCAAAAATTGGTTCTTACTTATACTAGGGGCTAGAGACCCTTAAAGGGGGAACTATGCTGATGGTTTTTTTTGCAATATTTTTGAAACGGTTTATGCTAAACTATGAAATTCGGTATACTTCAATACGTTGAAATGGAAACGCGTTCTGTGTTAATAATTGAATATTTTAGTCAGGGGCATCACATAGGGACCTTTTCTTGGCAAATGCTGCCATAACTTTTTTGTTTGTAGTATTTTTTAAAATTTTTTAAATCAAATTATTGAATCGAAAAGATTTTTAGGTAAAAAAGATCCTCTTATTTAAATCGATGCACGATTACATGGATATCCAGATGCATCTTAATAATTAAGTAGTCACCCTTGTACGAAAATATTTACTTAGTAGCCAACAATAACAAGACTCTTTCTACTAAGACTCTTTTCTCTAATTATTTTCTTCATAGATCTTACCTGGCCAAAAACCCCACGCTTATTTTTTATATAATCAGAAGCAGTAAATACATGTTGCTGCAAGTCCTCTACAGTGCCAATCGGGATATCATAGACCAATGCCAATAAAAAATCAAATCTTAAAACATCATAATTCAGTGGGATTAAACGGTTATGATATTGTCGATGATAATGATTATTCACTAAATATCACTTTTGTAAACGTAATTCTATATAGTTTTTAATTTTTAGTGCGTTTTTGTATGTTATTCTTATTCGTGTCGAGCTCGAGCAGCCTTCATCGGTGTTCGTATGTGATGTTCATGCTAATACGGGAAGGCAAAAAAGTCGGAATGAAGCGACCGTTGTTAGCAATTATCGTTTAATAATTTTGAAATAAGTTTTATTGATTTTTTGTTGGCTTTTTGTTTTAATTGGCCTTATCCAAGGCGACGGGAAAGGTGAACGAGGATGACGACGAAACTTTTTTGTTCTTATCACGACATTGTCAATGAATTTTTTCCATCTATAATTAATAACTATCCATAATAGATGGCGTGCCATTGCGCAGTGTGTTCCTTAGTGGTTTCTGAGCCAAACGCATCGTTGATATCGCGAGCTGTTTCGGCATATTTTCGGCCTAGTATGAACTGGAACAAGGACGTGCGAATTTGTTTTTTGTTCGTGTTGCATTGCACGCTGTTAAAATAATATTGGCCAAAATTATTTTAGAATAAAACTAATATCATAGTTAGTTCTATCGAAAAACGCACTTTAAAATGCTATGTAAAGTCAAACCAATTTTTAGCACAAAACACAAATTTATTTTAAAATACAGCATTTAAAATTAAAATATCAAAAACCTAATAATATAAAAAACTTCATATTTTTAAACTTTCTAATGGAAATATTCAAACATATAGAATTTTCATTTGTACTCATTCCTTTAGCCACCACAAAAACATCAGCGAGTCTCCCGCGACCGGTTTCCGGCTTTAAGCCGTCATCAATTGGGTTCAAGCTGAAGGTTCCCCTTGTTTGAACTACCTTTTTGATAAAAACCATCGACTGAATTTCGAAGTTTTTATACTGGATCACTTTAATGCTGAAGAAGAAATGCTTATTTATCGGCAGCAGCAAAAAGCTGAAATCGGTTTAAATCTCTAAGGAGTAAATCATAATTGTTTATTTAAGGGATAGTTGGATAATTCCGAGTGGTCGATAATAGCGCGCCCCCACATAACTATTAATCTACCTGTAGTAAACTATGTCTGTTTGAGCATCAAATTATCCCAATGCTACCGACACACTCCCCCACCCACGTGGCAGTAACCGACGAGCTGTGATTGAAGCGTCAGCCGTCACTAATAACTTTCGCGCGTATTTTTTATAATTTTTGTATAAATAACGGATCAAGGCTATATGCTCCACTTTTTTCATGATAAAGTATATTGTAGTAATAGGCTTTGAAATATAAATTTGTGTTAGATATAGTAGAAATGAGTTTTTATGGCTAAAATCTTATTCGTAGATATTGACGTGGTGTCAAAACAAAATGTCAACTATGTATTTACTTTTGTTTCTTCTCTTACAGATAACCGAATGTGCAACAAAAAGAAAAAAGGGAATTTGGGACCCACTTCAAATGCAGGCTGCTTTAAATACTGTACACACTGAAAGGAAAATAAAAGAAATGGTAACATTGTTTGTGCTTCTAGAATCTTTTTGAGACAGATTAAAAAAATGAGATTACTATGAGCTTTGACTAGGACGGAAGGCAAGTTTTTCAAAGAATGATGAAAATGATTTAACTGACAGTGCTGTTATTTTGGCTAGAACATTTTTTAGAAACTGGCTTATGCATAGAACATTAAAAACAGTTTTTCAGCAGTGAAAGACATGGTAGGAAAATGCTGGATGTAGGCGTTCTTAAAAAGAAATCACAGGATCTTCTTGCAAGATCCAGAGTCAACGAGAACCTTTAGAGGCAATGATGGAGAACAATACTTATCGAGCCAAAAGAATATTTAATGCTGATGAAACACGAGTTTCAACTGTGTAAAGGCCTGGTAAAATTACGAACGGAGAGCCTGGGAAAAAACGTCACATTTGTCCTAATGATGTTTATATATCCAAACTAAACGTTTAAAAAATGGCTTCGTCATTTTGCCACACATATTAGTGCAATTACTCAAAACAACACTGTTCTAATTTTTGACAATCATGCCAGTCACTTGTCACTGAAAGTTTATCAATATTGTTGCGAAAATGAGATCCACATGCTATCATTACCTTTGCATACTTCCCATAGGATGCATCCACTGGACGCTACATTTTATGGTCCACTAAAGGCAGCTTATTATAGAGACTGTGATTTATATACGAAAAACAATCCACATGAAAATCACTCATGTTGTTTTGGCTTCAATTTTCAATAAGACATATTTGAGAGTAGCTTCGATGGTCATAGCAGTAAAGGGAAAGACATAGCAGGAAATAATTAAAGATTGCATTACGAGTTAGTTGTCAGCTAAACTGTCTTAGTCAACTAGTCTGAGTCAACAAACTTGTCAAGTTTGAGTCGCTCTGTTTCGTACCAGTAGAATATTATAGCTATAAACCCTTCCGGGCACAGTATTATCCAACCTCCCTCTATAAAATAAGAAAAAAAAATGCACATACTTTTGTTAAACCTTAGCAGTAGACTCAGTAACGTAAGTAGTACAAAATAATCGCTACTGAGGACATACAAACAAAGGAAGAACGTATAATTTGTAATAAACTTATTAATAATACGTAATAATATTTATAATCGAAAGTGTAAAGAACTTCTTACGATATTCGTTGGCGTCGAAAGTCCCTCGCAATTTATTTAGTAAATAGTTGAGCGGCAGAAGACCCGAAATGCAGGAATGCGTCGCCGCTTCGCGCGGTTATAAATAAAGATATAAACCGCGGTATGTGCCATTCTCCACTTGCAGATCGAGAAACGGTCCATCTTGACGATATTTCAATTAATATTAACGCAACTTGTACAATTCGTCTGGCTATAAAAGCGCATTTAATTAAATTCTTCATTTGTGGAAAAGTAGTGACCTCTTTGTCCTGATTCACTGAACACTATTTCCCCAGCGCTCTCTCATTTTTTCTTTTCTGGCGGTATAATGTCGTTTTGTGTCTTTAATTTCTGCTGTTTATTGTTTTAGCGTTGACGTATTTTCAGATTTATAACAATTTATTTGACATTATCGTTCTGTTTGCTCTTGTCAAATTATTTTTCTTGTGAAATACAGATTTGTAGGGAGGGTAATTGCATCATATCGAGACCCTCTTCAGAGTATCAAAGAGTGGTATAGGAAAACATTCGTGATAAATATTGAATACGTATCTTCGGTGTTTCCAATACTATGGGAGTAAATGCAGATAAGTCGTATACTTTATTTACAGTATATTATCAAGCATACGAGAGTTTCTTACAGGTACCAGTTAAACAGCCTCAGCCGGGACAAACATGTAAAGGGTATTCCATTAAGAGGTTTCGAATGTTGGTAACGAATAAAAGAAACGTTTCATAACATACCTGAAAGTTATTTATAGCAGTGCGAAGCTGGATAGTGTACAATTATACGTGGAATACAACATCTGTCAAATGACCGCCACGACTTCTCTGGCAGCTCACAATTCTTTTGTTGAAATTCTCGATTACTGCTGAACACATTTGCGGAGTTATGTCACGAATTATTCGCCTAATTTCTTCTTTCAACTGTTGAACGATTTGCGGATTATTTTCGTAAGCTTTGCTCTTCACATAGCCCCACAAAAAACAGCCTAGCGGCGTCAAGTCGCATGACCTTGGTGGCCAATTTACGTCCCCATTCCGGGAGATCAGCCTCCCTCCAAACTGTGTACGCAATAAAGACAATGTTTCACGTGCTGTATGACATGTCGCACCATCTTGTTGGAACCACATATTCTCTAAATCCATGTCCACTATTTGATCCCATAAAAAAACATCAATCATCGTTCGGTATCGTTCTCCGTTTACTGTAACAGCTCGTTCATCTTCATCTTCAAAAAAATAAGGTCCAATGATACCCCCAGCCGAAAAACCGCACCAAACTGTGACACGTTGAGCATGCATCGGGAATTCGTGGATTTCTCTAGGATTTTCATTGCCCCAGATGCGACAATTTTGTTTATTTACGTAACCGTTTAAGTGGAAATGAGCCTCGTCACTGAAAATGATTTTATCGCAAAAATTATTGTCATTTGCCTTCATCTGTAGGGTCCAATTGGCAAATGCAATGGCGTTGCCCATGGTCGGCTGGCTTTAACTCCTGTGTTAGCTGAATTTTGTAAGGATAGGAGAGGCTGATCTCCCGGAATGGGGACGTAAATTGGCCACCAAGGTCATGCGTCTTGACGCCGCTAAACTATTTTTTGTGGGGCTATGTGAAGAGCAAAGCTTACGAAAATAATCCGCAAACCGCTCAACAGTTGAAAGAAGAAATTAGGCGAATAATTCGTGACATAACTCCGCAAATGTGTTCAGCAATAATCGAGAATTTCAACAAAAGAATTGTGAGCTGCCAGAGAAGTCGTGGTGGTCATTTGACAGATGTTGTATTCCACGTATAATTGTACACTATCCAGCTTCGCACTGCCATAAATAACTCTCAGGTATGTTATAGAACGTTTCTTTTATTCGTTACCATCATTCGAAACCTCTTAATGGAATACCCGATATATATATATATATATATATATATATATATATATATATATATATATATATATATATATATATATATATATATATATATATATATATATATATATATATATATATATATATATATATATATATATATATATATATATATACATGTGAATATCAATGGTGTAAACTTAAACCATCTTAGATTTGTAGATGATATCGTTCTCCTTTAACAAGACCCAGAGGAGCTGCAAAGACGCATACAAGAACTGCAAAGGGCTGGCGAACTATTTGGTTGGAAAATAAACCTTAAAAAGAGTCAGGTTATGTTCAGTAACTTCGCTCAGGGCAGAAAAATTTCAGTTTTAGGGAAGGATTTGGAGATTGTGGACAGCATTATATATCTTGGGTAGAGGATTTCAATGGAGGGGAATACCGCCAGAGAGGTCGAACGGCGTGTTAAATGTGGCTGTCTGGCTTAACATTGTTTTTAAGAGCAGACTCCCACTTTGTCTGTGCTTCTTCTTCGTCTTCGATCAGTGCGTTCTACCCGTTATGACATACAGAAGTGAAACCTGGACAATCACATCGCAATCAATTCAAAAACTTTGGGTAGCACAGAGGGGAATGGAAAGATGTATGCTTGGCATTACAAGACGAGAGAGGAAGTCCTGCGCATGGATCAGAGAACAAACGAAGGTGTGTGATATCATTGGAAGAGTAAAGCAATTGAAATGGAGATGGGCAGGCCATATAGCGAGGCGATCGGATGACAGATGAACCAAGGGAATCCTGGAGTGGATACCGCTTGATTGCAAACGTCCGCGAAGAAGACCGAAAGCACGATGGATTGATGACATCTTTAATATATTAGACCAGAGTCGCAGAGGAAAGCCCAGGACCGTGAAAGTTGGAAATATGCTGAAGAGGCCTTCATCCTGCAGTGGATCGACACGGGCTGATGATGATGATGATGACGATGATATATACATATACATATTAGCTGGTGATTAAACTATACGTAGAATACTGTGGAAAATTGAATTCAAAATGCCTAACTCATAGAAAAATAAAGAAAGGAACATTTAAAATACTACCGCCCAATAAGCCTCCTATTAGTAATGTACAAATTTTCACCAAGATAATAGCTAAAAGAATTAGAATACTGAATGGCGCATAACCAAGAGAGCAAGCGGGATGCAGGTCGTACATTCAGAGATTCATAATCGTTCTCATCTCACGAGACAAGGCTACATATACAAAACATATATAAGACATATACAAGAGCATATACAAGAGCTGCAACAAACATATACAAGAGCTGCAAAGGGCGGGAGAACTATTTAGCTTGAGAATAAATCTGAAAAAGAGTCAGGTAGTGTTTTAATAAATTTGCCGAGTGTAGAAGAACTTCCGTTTTAAGGAAGGATTTGGATATTGTGGATCACTACACATATTTTAGGCAAATGATTACAGTGAAGAGTCACACCACCCTGGAGGTGGAATAGCGTATTAAATATGGCTGGCAGGTTCAACGTAGTGTTTAAGAATAAACTTCCACTTTGTCTGAAGTGAGAAATATTTGATCAGTGCGTCTTGATCGTTATGACACACGGAAGTGAAACATGGACACTCCCATCACAATCAGGTTAAAAATTTCGACTAACACAGAGAGGAATGGAAACATATATGCTTAGTACTACATTAAGGTTGGACAGAAAGACAAGCACGTGAATCAAATAACAAACCAAAGTATGTGACATTATTAAAAGAGTAAAGGAAGTGAAATGGAGGTGGACAGGCCATATAGCGAGGCAATATGATGACAGATGTACCAAAGCAATCCTGTGGTGGGTACCGCTTGATCATAAGTGACATAACGACGAAGATCACAAAACCAAAGATCCATACAACCACAGAAGAATCCACTAAAATAATGAAAACCCAATGTACTGACGACACAATTAAGTATATTGGACCCGAAACCCGAGGAGAGCTTAGGATCACTCGAGTTCGAAGCATGCAAAGATTACTTTCATCTTGTAGCAGATGCACAATGGCTGTGTGATGATGATGTTAGCAAAAGAGAGAAAGTACTTCAAAGAAGAATACACATAAAGCAATAAAAGAGAAGACCTTCATTTAATTTTTAGGTCAAATAGATCTCCTGATGATGCTACGATTGTTAGTAAAACGCACAACGCGGAATTAAAAACAAGTGAGATGGTGTTTAGAAGTACACAGCTTTGTTTGTTAATTAATTAATTCCAAACGGGACACTACGTCAAGAGAAATATTATTATAGTTTGAAATATAAAAATATCCGGTAATTTGAAAATACATACTTGTTTATGTTATGTTTATGAGTAATTCAATAATAAATATAAATATTATCGAAAATAGTTTCCAACTTTTTTTAAACATTTTTATAGGCTTAAGTTATTCTACATGTCTTGATACGAGACCAATAAATGAATCTGTTGTTTCAGGCGTGTCTTTTATTTATTTTAAGTGGAGCGTTTTGTGCAGAATAATAAAACAACACCAAGTCACTGGCACATATAGACCGTATTACTCCACTTTCTGCATGATTCATAAATTGGGTTAATTACATCAGAATTGTTTTGTTTGCAATTTGTCAGAGCAATAATTTTGTTCTTATTTGTATTCGCGCAAATGAGATGTACATATAGCGAATTATTTTCTTTATTTCAAAAATGGTAGTCAAAATTATTTCTGAATTATCGTTTTATCGTATTTAATTATTATCGTTGAAAAAAATATTAGCCCGTTTATAACCTAAGCTTATATAATCTAATATATAATTTAACTGCCAACCCACTCTTCAGATTTTTAACAATTTAGATCATTTTATCATTCTATTTGCTTTTGTCCAATTATTTTTCTTGTGAAATACAGATTTGTAGGGAGGGTAATTGCATCATATCGAGACCCTCTTCAGAGTCTCAAAGAGTGGTATAGGAAAATATTCGTGATAAATATTGAATACGTATCTTCGGTGTTTCCAATATTATGGGAGTAAATGCAGACAAGTCGTTGACTTTATTTACAGTATATTATCAAGCATACGAGATCTTCTTACAGGTACCAGTTAAACAGCCTCTGCCGGGACAAACATATATATATATATATATATATATATATATATATATATATATATATATATATATATATATCTCCAGGAAAGGACAGTGTAACTGTCGAAATGCTAAAAGCTGGTGGTCGGCCGTTACATAAAACACTGGAAAAATTATACTCAAAATGCCTCAAAGAACAAAAAGTACCTGACTTATGGAAAAATGCAGAAGTGATCCGTTTACATAAAAAAGGAGCACAGGAAGATTTAAAGAACTACCGTCCAATAAGCCTCCTTTCAGTAATGAACAAAGTTTTCACTAGGATGACGCACAACCAAGAGAACAAGCAGGATTCAGAAGTGGATTCAGTACAATGGATCACATCTAGGTTGTACAGCAGGCCATAGAAAGGCACAACGAATACACCATGCCACTGTGCTTGACTTTTATCGACCACGAAAGTATTTGACTCCATCTCAAAGCATGCGATAATAGATGTCCTGCTTAGCCAAGGGGTAGATAAAGTATATGTAAACCTATTAGAATCGATATATGATGGAGCTACAGCCACAAATCACCTTGATGATCTTGAAGTGGGAATTAATGTAGAACGAGGTGTACGGCAGGGTGATGCAATATCGGCTATTCTTTTCTCGGCTGGCCTTGAAGAAATATTCCATAAACTGGATTGGGAACAGGATGGCGAAAAGATCAGAGGTGCAAACTTAAACCATCTTAGATTTGCAGATGATATCGTTCTCCTGTCACAAGACCTAGAGGAGCTGCAAAGACACATACAAGAACTGCAAAGGGCCGGCGAACCATTTGGCTTGAAATTAAACCTGAAAAAGAGTCAGGTTATGTTCAATAATTTCGCTCAGGACATCAAAATTTCAGTTTTAGGAAGGGATTTGGAGATTGTGGACAGCTTGGGCAGAGGATTTCAATGAAGAGGAATACCGGCCGGGAGGTGGAACGGCATGTTAAATATGGCTGGCAGGCATTTGGCAGGCTCAACATAGTGCTTAAGAGTAGACTCCCACTTTGCTTGAAAAGAAAAGTCTTCGATCAGTGCATTCTACCCGTTATGACATACGGAAGTGAAACCTGGACACTCACATCAGAATCAATTCAAAAATTTCGGGTAGCACAGAGGGGAATGGAAAGATGTATGCTTGGCATTACAAGTCGAGGCAGAAAGTCCTGCGCATGGATCAGGGAACAAACGAATGTCTGTGACATTATTGGAAGAGTAAAGCAATTGAAATGGAGATGGGTAGGTCATATAGCGAGGCAATGGGACGACAGATGGACCAAGGCAATCCTGGAGTGGATACCGCTTGATCGCAAACGTCCCCGACGAAGACCGAAAGCACGATGGATTAATGGCATCATTAAGTGTATTGGACCCGAGTGGCAGAGAAAAGCTCAGGACCGTGTAAGTTGGAAGCATGCTGAAGAGGCCTTCATCTACACGGGCTGATGATGATGATGGTGATGATGAAGATTATCAGAAGGAAAGAATGACTTTGATGATTGTAAGTTCTCAAAAAATAAATCGACCACTGGTAGTGATTTAGAAGATATATTTGATTTAAAATTAAGTGGGATAAGTTCAAGTAGTTCCTTAAGTTGGAGTAATTATTATGATTCTTAAGTTGGCAAAAAGGTCCAAAATGAATTAGAAAAGATAGATAGATGTTTTCAAGGTTTAGAAGTATGTACACCTTATAATAAAGAAGAGGAAGGTCTTCCTGAACGAGGTTCATCTTAAATTGATTGATGACTAAAATCCTTATTGCACTTATAAACACTTTTATACATAGCTTCATCGCCGTAGCAGTCCTTAACATTTTTAGTGCATCAGCATAAGAAATTACTTAAAAAAGAATTACTTAATTTAATTACTTAGAATTACTTAAAATTTTCTTAACAACTACAAAAGACGCTCCGTATCTTATCAAGAAATAATATCTTATCATAGAAACAATAAACTCAACATTGATCTATCCGTGTTTAAAAAATGCCTAGGAAAATAAAGACGGGCTTATATTTCGAAATGGTATTGCCACATTTCCGTCTCCGAGTCAAAGAGGTCAAAATCATCTTCGGTATTCTCGCTGACGCCCCTGAACGACCGTAAAGCGATTCCCAAAGCGGCGAAGACAATCGAAGAAAGAGAGCACAACCGAGCGAGACATCCTGAATGCAATTAAACATGGTAATAGGCCGACGCGCTGGCATGGGATCATGGGAAGGCCCCCGGTTCAGTTCGATGGGAATAACGCCCGTCACAATGGTCGATGTTCTATCGGCTTTTCGATTCACTCGTTTCGTATACAGGGACTAATCGTTTTGTATTTAAATATTACATTTTAAATAGTTTTATGTATACCAACTAACATAGAACATTCACACAGCACTCAGAAGGGGGCGTCTGATTCCTAGTCTTAATAAAATGCATAAAATATATAGCTCATTCAGGGAAATAATGATTACACGTCATCAATCTAGAAAAATCTATTGCCAGTTTAAACCCATAAAAGGAAAAATCATTTCAAGTTCAAAGCACTTTCTTTCCTTCTTCCTCTAATCTTATTAGAATAGGATAAAAATACGATGAACCGATGGATCACATTCTGTGAATTCGCTGTCAAGATAACATTTAGGTTTGTGGTTCTGAACAGTATTGCCGGCCTAACATAACTTTCTTCATCAAATCTGTCATTTTCATGATCATTCTGATCGTTTTTGAGTTGTGCCTTCAAACGTTTTGAATTAGTTTCACTGTATTATTTGCTGTTTTACCTATTTTCTGGTTTAGCTTCAGTTTTTGTGACTTCTGTATGCATTCTGTTCTGCAAAATGCCATAACCTTTAAGCAGTCGGTGTAAGCAACTTGTCTCGTCACTTGTCAGTTATTTTGAACAAGAACGAGATAATGAAGCTCCTCTTTTGGCATTAAACGCAGTGAGAGAGGTATGTATTAATAACTTAGTAAGTCTCATAGTTAATTGGAGTTGTTATCGAGCTTCAGCTGCACTAAATATTAATATTGGTACAGTTAGTGCAATTTTGAAAAAAATGAAGAATAATGAAATCTTAAAATTACCGAAGAAAAAGCGCCTACATCCAAAACGAGTATCTAATCTAGATCATCTTGATGTTGGCTCAATTCGCAATTAAATCTATGAAATCGAATAAAAATATGAGAAGCCATCAGTTATTGTCAAGGATAATGCACCATATCACAGTACACTGATGGATAACCTTCAACTAGTGCATGGAGAAAACCAAAAATTGCAGAATAGCTGACGGAACATAATCTTCCTTTTGAAAACACTATGTTGAAACGTGAACTGCTGCAAATGGTTATTCGGTAAGCAGTAATTAAAGAGACAGATTTGTGTTTCATTATGTTCTTTTTAGAAACAAGCCTAAAAAATAATATGTGGCAGATTACATGGCTGAAAAGTATGTCCACAAAGTATTTCATTTCGCCCTTATCATTACATATTCAATCCTATAGAATTGATATTGGGGGTGGCCAAAAATTATTACAATCGTTATATAATTCGAGATGGAAGAACGATTGATAACTGTTTGGATATGTGGAAAGAAGCTTTATCAATAGTTACACTACAGATTTGGACGAACAGCATCAGATATATAGAAGAAGAGATTGAAGGATGGTCGAATCGCGAAATAGTATTTGATAGACTAGAAGTTAATCCCCTAATAATTTACTTGAACAGCGATTCAGATGCTGAAAGTTGTTTTAGTGATAGTGAATAATTAAACTTCGCGTGAACTATATGAAAAGCTGCCATGTTCACAAGCGGAAGTTTTGATTAAAACTTAAAAAAAAAACCTTAAGCGTTACTTTTTCATTTATAATTTTATCGATTATACAAAAGCCAAAGTCTGGGTATTTTGATGTTGATGTAGCAACATTGTAACGTGAGTGTATCATAGATTTTGATAACGTATAACCATTATTTTCCTGAATTAGCTATAGGTATTTTTGTGATGTGTCTGAATTTGATAGAACGAGTTCGTACGCCACTCCAAGGTATTCTCTATTACGTTCATTATCTTTAAGCTTTATGTTATGTTCAAAACCTCTGTAAAGTAGGTGTGACAATCTCTGTGAAGTGATTTTTTCTATCTTGAAGTAGACATTTCTTCGAACCTTGTTATTGTCCTTTCTTTGCTGACTTTGACAAGCATGCTCTTGGTAAATCACAGTGTTTTGAGTGGTTTATAACGTTCAAAAGTGGCGATTTTGATACGAGAACGTGGAAGACCACCGAAAAAGTTTGAAGACACCGAATTGCAAGCATGGTTGGATGAGGATGATGCTCAAACGCAACAACTCGCGGATCAATTAAATGTGACACGAGAAGTCGTCTTTATACATTGGAAAGCCAAGGGAAAGATCCAGAAGATGGGTACCACATGAACTGAATGAGACATCAGGAAAATCGAAAAACCCCTTGCGAAATGCTGCTCGTAAGATACAAAAGAAAGTCATTTCCCCATTGAATTGTGACTGGCGATGAAAAGCCGATATATTTTGAGAATCCTAAGCGTAAAAGATTATGTGTAACTCCAGGCGAACCATGGTCATTGACTGCAAGGCCAAATATGGACGGAAGACAACGCTCTGTGTTTGGTGGGATCAAAAGGGTGTAATCTATTATGAGATGCTAAAACCTGGCGGAACCGTTAATACTGAATGTTATCGACAACAAAATATCTACATGAATCAAGCTTTGCGTGAAAAACGGCCAGAATATTCAAAAAAATTTTTGGTTCATAATAATGCCCCATGACACACAGCAAAACTGGTCAAGGAAACGATTGAGGCTTATTTCGCATGCGGCTTACTCACCAGACTTGGCTCCGTCCGGTTACTACTTCTTTGCATCGATGGGTCACGCGCTTGCTGAGCGGCGCTTCACTTAGTACGAAAATGGCTCGATGACTTGTTTGCCTCAAAAGAGAAACAGTTTTTTTGGCATGGCACATACAAACTGTCAGACAAGTAGGAAAAATGTATACAAAAAATTTTCTATACAAAAAATCCGCTTTTATATTTACATACCCACTATATCGAACATATCAGTCTATAAATGATATTTACATTTCAAACAGCGTTGCCGCTATTACTTTCAAAGTCTTGGCACTCTTATTGGAAAACTATTTATTCAATTCAGTAAAGTAAAGAATTTCATCGAGGTCAATGGTACGTCATCATTCAACGAGTAATTTTCATTAATTGACTAATCATATTATTTGTAATTGAAACCTCGCGAACGCTTTCGATAGAACCTTCATGCTGTCGAAAAAAAAACAACAATCGATATTTCGATATTGCTTAGCTTTCGCTTTACTTTTGATTCCTGTTTGCCTAGAACCAAAAAAAAATAAACATGGTAATATGTAGGCAAATATTTTTTTCTCGAGTTTAAATAGCAAAACAAGGATTTTTGAAAACATGAGTCGACGTGTGCTCGTGGGATTTAAAAAATATTTAAAAAAATACTATTTTAAGTTTATATATATATATATATATATATATATATATATATATATATATATATATATATATATATATATATATATATATATATATATATATATACATACACCAGATGTCCCATTAAGGATGGATCGCGGCCGTATCTTGAAAACTATTTATCCCACAGCTTTGGGGAAAAAAATATTGTACTAAAAATGATCATGAGAAATTCTCCAAAAATATTTTTAAGCTTCTAAAACGACCGCAAGAGGGCGTGACGAGCTAAACATTTTTAAAAATAATTTATTTTTGTGTATTTTCAAGTGTTAACCGAGTAAGAAAAATTCTCAATTATAATTAACAATCTGTCTCCTACAACTTTGTTTTATAACATTTTGTCGTTTCCTCAATTGGATTCATTTAAAAGGCAATTGCTGGGACAATCAGACAATCTGGGAGATAAATTGTTTAGTTTATAAATGAAACCGCGAGGTGGAGTTACATTCAACAATCGTTTTTTTGAAGTTTTGTTCAGTTTTTTTCAAATGGAATGGTACAGCTTTTACTACATGGCAAGAAAGGTAATTTAAAGAGGAATCGTCCAGTGAAAACCCGAAATCGATATCTCTGACATGTCAAGAGATATTTCGATTTTTCGTAATATTAAGTTAAAAATTGGTCTTAATATTTAAGTCGCAATCGCAACCGCAACAATTTTATTTAAAAAATAAAATTATCTATTCAGTATCAATCATCATAAATGTTCTAATCCTGACCTTGATAATATTTTCTAATTTAATTACATAAGCGGAAAAAATACCTTTCCCCAATTGTTGCATTTTCTCTTTTGTGATGCTTAAATACTACTTGACAGAATATTGAAATCAGTCATTAATAAATATACCTACTCTTTCTTTTAAACTAAATGAATGGATGAATGAAATTATGCGTTTTCGGGTTTCTAAATAAACGCATGCAATCCTTAGGTACATTACACAAAGAGTGTAAGAAGGGAACCATGGAAACAAACAAAAACAGTCAAATTAACTTGTCAGTTTTGAAATGCATTACATTTTCAACATTGCATTTATTGATTATTAATAATTATTATAGTAATATCTAACAATGCATTTTACGAATAACGAGGCCTATGACATGTTGGCGGTGTATTTCCAATGTTTTGAAAATGCATGTATTGCAGAGCGGCAATATGCAAGTCAATATCCCGAAAGAAGGCATTATTCGAAGAAGGTGTTTATACGTCTAGCAAGACGCTTACGAGAAACAGGAATTGTGCATCCAGATCCAGTTCGCACCAGGTTACGTTTGATTCGTAATGGAGATAATGTCGTAAATGTTCTGGCTTATGTTGAAACCAACCCCCATTTAAGTATCAGACAAATATCTGAAGAATTAGGTGTTAGCAAGACATCCGTTCATCGAATCTTAAGACATAACAAGCTGCACCCCTATCATGTTGTCTTACACCAAGCCCTTTTTGATAAGGATTTCGACAGATGGTTAGACTATTGTCACTGGTTAAAAAATATGTGTAGTGGAAATAAACAATTCTTAAAACGCATACTATGGACTGATGAAGCTACTTTTAGCAGTGATGGAGGCGTTAACTTACATAATATGCACTACTGGGCAGTTGCTAATCTACACTGGATGTTAGAAATCAACCACCAAAATAGATGGAGTGTGAACGTATGGTGTGGTGTTTTGGGAGACAAAATTATTGGTCCCTTTATTTTTAATGGACATTTGAATAGTGAAACATATTTAAATTTTTTACAAAATGGACTGCCAGAACTAATGGAAGATATTTCGTTGGAAACAAGAAGACAAATGTGGTACCAGCATGATGGATGCCCTACCCACTTCTCGCAGGTGGTTCGAAACTTCTTGGATGCTTCGTTTCCAAATCGTTGGATAGGACGTGGTAGTTTATTTTCGTGGCCGGCGCGCTCACCGGATTTGACATCCTCGATTTTTACTTGTGGGGAAGACTAAAAGACCTTGTTTTTCAAACTCGTCCTACCACACGAGAAAACATGATTGAAAGAATTCAAAATTCAATAACCAGCATTTCAAGAGCGGAAATTGAAGCTGCCGTTTTTAGTACTCGTCGAAAAATAAATCTTTGCATTTCTAAGGATGGAAGGCATTTTAAACATTTAGAAAGGCGTTAAAGTTCAGATTCTGTTAATTATTAGACTGTTGTGCTGTTAATTTTATTTGACTGTTGTTATTATTATTATCTTCGTTGTTGGCCCGTTGGCCTTTAAACACGCTCCAAATTAATATGACACGAAGAATTTGGACCAGTCCTAAGCCTGGGTAAAGTGTGAAGGAAGGTAAACATTAGGTTAATATTTTTTTAACTTAATGCAGATAGTAGTGAAATAATAACTGATTTTTTCAGAAAAATCGAAATATCTCTTGACATGTCAGAGATATCCATTTCGGGTTTTCACTGGATGATTCCTCTTTAAATTACCTTTCTAGTCATGTAATAAAAGCTGTACCATTCCATTTGAAAAAACTGAACAAAACTTCAAAAAACTATTGTTGAATGTAACGCCACCTCGCGGCTTCATTTATAATCTAAATAATTTATCTCCCAGATTATCTGGGAGATAAATTATTATCTATATATATATCTATATATATATATATATATATATATATATATATATATATATATATCTATATATATATATCTATCTATATATATATATATATATATATATATATATCTATATATATATATCTATCTATATATATATATATATATATATATATATATATATATATATATATATATATATATATATATATATAATTTCACTTTTACTATGTCACTTTTATTTTTAATTATTTGTTTAAAAAATGTTTATAGGGGGCAGGGATATAAGGAACAATATAAATATTCTATATATATATATATATATATATATATATATATATATATATATATATATATATATATATATATATATATATATATATATATAAACCTCCAGTGGTTTTTACGGATGTTCCGTTATAACTATTGAATCATGCATCCGATTGACTTGAAACTTGGTATCCATATAGAAAATACATGTACTTAATGGATTGTCTAATATTTATATGAGTGTTGGACTCCCTACACCAGTTGCGGGGGCGTTAATGATGAGAATCGCTAATTATCTGATTTTATAGCTTTTATAAACTTATTATTAAAATGAAAATTTGAAATTAATTTTTTCTTTCTTGGGCTATATTAACACTAATTAAGAACGTCTGCAACGGATTTTAAACTCCTAAAGCGGTTATGAGGGCGTTAAAAATCAAAAACGCTAAATTTAAAATTTCAGCTTTTATCAACTTACTATTGATTATTATTATAATGTACATTAACTACTATTATTATTAATTTTAATAAATTAATTATTAATTAAACTACTAAGTTAATATTTTTCTGTAGCATTAAAACTTTGTTTTTTTCTAACCTAAATACATTTTTACCAAATTTCAATTGACTGATTTAAAAATATATTAAAAACATATATATCTATGTATATGTATATGTTTATATTTATTAATTAAAGAAGAAAAAGAAGAATGTGAAAGTCAAGATGAAACGGAAAATAGATTACAAAAAGAACAAAAAAGGAAAGAAGATTTACGACGTATGAAATTAAAAATTCGTTGGAAAGTAAAAATAAATTGTGGTTTTTCGTATGATCCTACAGTTGATTATAAACAAGAATCAAAATTAAGTTAAATGATAAAAATTTGTAGTTATTGCAAAGCATTAAAGTGGATTGGTGAATGTGAAGGTTTATGCTGTTCATCTGGCAAAATAAAACTAGAACCTTTGCGACAACTTCCAGAGCTATTCAAATCGCTACTCCATGGAACACATGTAAAAACAAATGCATTTTTAAAATCTATCAGACCTTACAACAATGCTTTCCAAATGACATCATTCGGTGCAATGAAGAAGATGTCGTTTTAACTAATAAGTATATGGGGCTTATGAACGATTTGCGATCGAAACTATCATCGAAGAAGATGAGATAGACGACGAAGATTAAATGTTAGGAAGATTAAATACTAAATTTGAGGGCACTACATGTAAGCTTGATTTCATACGGGAAGGGAAAGTTAAAAAAAATTTTATACTGTAATAATGACAATAAATAATAATGTTAATTTTGAATACCCAGCGAAGCGGGCAGGTACAGATAGTATGTATATATATATATATATATATATATATATATATATATATATATATATATATATATATATATATATATATATATATATATATATATATATATAGATAGATATAGTCTGTACAAAACTCAAACCATTGCACGTCATCGATGACGCTGTATATAATAAAATAATCAAAAGCAATGTATTCAATAAATTTCAAATTTAGCGGCTGTGTTCGGTAGGCAGCATATGCGACGTTGTCAGGTTTAAAATTTGTCTTTTGATATTTATTGACACGTTTGGAGGTTATCCTATTTGTATCTAAACGTTTACTTTCATTTTTACCTTGCAACCTGAGTTTTTAAGAACTGTTAGCAGTTAACAGTTCTTAAAACTTTAAGAACTTAAGTGGCGTCTGTAAAATAGCAAATCCAGTATGTTAAATTAATTGCTAATACTTGGATATGTTTTGGTTTGTCATATTTAAGATTGAGTATGTCCGCTGTTAGTACTATTTCATAAAAAGTGAAAAACGATGATGTTTTAAAATCGCTTAGAAACAGTACTTTTACTAAAAGGGTTACCAATACTGCAGCTTTGGATAGAAGTTCTATTCGTGACTCCATTTACATCATGTATGAACACAGTAAGTATTTGTAACCTAAGAATTGAAGAATACTGTTCTTAAACCCATCGTAAGCACTCACACTTTAAATTTTATTTTCAGGGCAGCAATTCCTTACATGAGCAATTAAAAGATAAACAACTGTTTGACAGATGACGTATGTCATTATGCAACGTACTGGAAGGGGTGGGTTTTAAATGGAAAAAAGATGAACCAAGACGAGGCCTTACGGAACTTTCCTACTTTACCCTAAAACGTATAGATTTTTTGAGTTATTGAAGGAAAGAAAAAAACGCCTTGTACAAATTTGTCTTCTTAGATGAATCCAGGATTTTTCAAAATGGTACTGTAAGTCATTCATGGCAAGATAATAACAAGAGGAGTTTAAAAACCACCAAAATTGACGGTAAAAGGTAAGTTACATAAATATGCAAAAAATATGAAAAGTTTTGATTGAAAATATTTATTTCAGATAGTGGCAAGAAAGTTCTTCCCTTAATTATAAATACTGCAGATGATAGCAGTGATTTCAGCCAGTGCTTTTCAAACTCCGATTAATGAAAATAAATGAATGCATATATTTTACTGTTTTTTTTTATTTAGTACTTGTATATTATATATCAATAAATGTCACTGATAATTATATAGTCTTTTTATTTTAATAACCATTCGAATATTAAAAAATGTCGATAGTTTTTGAACGAAGCATTTTACATGTGCTGAATCTATCTAGAGGTACTACATCGACGACACTTGCGCAAGACTTTCAACATTTATTATAATTTTGTAACTTACTTTGTAATTTGGAGATACTTTTCTTAATTGTTATTAACGTGAAATTGTAAAAATGATTCGGTAAAGTAAGGTTATGATGTTTAATCGCAATCTGGCAACAGCGCTGGCGAAATTTTGATCACGTGCTTAATGACGTTCAATGGTTTTACTTTTGTACATGCTATATATATATATATATATATATATATATATATATATATATATATATATATATATATGTATAGATATCTATATATATATATATATATATATATATATATATATATATATATATATATATATATATATATATATATATATCTATATATATATATATATATATATATATATATATATATATATATATATATATATATATATATATATATATATATATATATATATATATATATATATATATATATATATATATATATATATATATATATATATATACATATATTATTATTATTATTCACGTATGGGCCCTGGTGGACCACGCGAAGTACAATTAGAGGCGTTTGTTGTTGTTAGCCTTCCTTTGAGCCCATACTAATTTCGTTCTTTCGCTATGAGCTTTTTTCCTTTCGTCAGACCAAGTTGTTCCAGTCTTCCTACATTTTTCTCTCTGGCCAACCTTCCAAACGTTAACCTTGTGCCTGAAATAGCCTCTATACTGAATTTCACTTTGTGTAATATTTGCTGATCTTAGGTCCTCTTTAATTGCAGCAATCCATTTAATTATTTCTACTTTAGCTCTACTCCTGTTTTCATAAAATTCGACTATTTCTCTAGTTAGCCTATTCGGATTCATCCGTTTGATGTGTCCGTAAAACTTAAGTCTTCTTTTTCTCATATCGCTATGTATATCTGTGTATTGTTTGATTTCTTGGTTTTCTCGAAGTCGCTATGTTGTATTTATTTGTTTCGGGCCTAAGATTTTTCTTATGATTTTTCTTTCCTTCTTTTCAATGTCCTCGATGTCCCTCTTTCTATTCAAAATGAGCGTTTCTGCAGCATATATACATTCTGGCTTAATAACCGTGTTGTAATGTATCAGTTTTGTGTTTTTAGATAGGCATTTTTTGTTGTAAATATTTTGTGTAAGTCTCAATGCCGTTTCCATTTTTTGACATCTACCCTTATTGGCCGCTTTTTCCAACCCATTTTCCATGATTATTTCACCCAAATATTTGAATTGAGAGACTCGTCTGATGTTACCATATTTTGTTTTTAGAAATGGTGTTAGTCTTAGTCACAGTCTTAGTCTGTTGCAGGTCATGTATTGTGTCTTTTCAAAGGATATTTGGAGTCCTACCTTTTCTGCTGTTTCTTTTAGGATTTCAATCTGTTTTTGAGCCGTTAATACATCTTGAGCTAAAATTGCTAGATCATCAGCAAATGTCAGACAATCAATTTTGATGTTGGTTCTCCCCAGTTTAATGGGCTGGTCAATATTCAGTGCCGACTTTTTTTCACGCCACTCCTGTATTACTTTTTCTAGAACATAGTTAAATAAGAGTGGCGAGAGTCCATCCCCTTGTCTCACACCAGTTTTAATTTCGAAGGGTTCTGAGATGTCACCCATGAATTTAACTTTTGACCTCGTGTTAGTTAACGTTGCTTTAATAATTGCCAGCGTTTTCAGATCTAGTCCTTGTTCTTTCAAGATTCGGAATAAAGATTCGCGGTCAATAGAATCATATGCTTTTTTGAAATCCACAAATGTACAGACGAGATTTTTATTGTACAGTTTTTTATGTCTTAGAATCAACTTTAGATTCAGGATCTGTTCAGGGCAGGATCTGCCCGGTCGAAAACCTGCCTGATATTCACCAATGTTCGGTTCTAACTGTCCCTGTGCTCTGTCTAGTAGACATTGAGATAGAATCTTGTAACAAACTGGAAGAAGAGATATTCCTCTATAGTTGTTTAAATCCGTTCTATCTCCTTTCTTATATTGTGGATGGATTAGAGCATCTTTCCAGTCTTCCAGAATCCGTTCGGTTCGCCAAACTTCTTGGTGTATATATATATATATATATATATATATATATATATATATATATATATATATATATATATATATATATATATATATATATCTTTATTATTTTAAATTAGCTGAGTATAAGTGATATTATATATTTCACTATGTTTTAAAGTACCAAGATCAAACCTATCGCGGTGTAGGAGGTCTTTTTCTTCTATTATTTAACCTATCAGACCATGGCCGACTAGATTAATACCTTCAAACTTCGAGTTCACACACATACCGGCAGCGTGGAATGGATCGTTTAAAACAATGTGAGAACTATTGCTGTAATATTCTTCTTACTTATTTGTCATGCGTATCGGCATTTTACTGGGAAAATATTCGCTTTTTCGGTTCCAAATAATTTAAATATTTTAGGGTCAAAATTCTTCTCTAGGTAGGTTTCTCCACTATATGTATTTATATATATATATATATATATATATATATATATATATATATATATATATATATATATAATATATTATTGTGTAAAACTTTTTCTTGATTAAGTTCTGCTTGCATTATTTCAAGCATGGAATTAATTGTTTATTGATTTAGCATATATCTATTATTTACATAGGCAAACTATATTTACTTAGCCAAACAGATAATTTCAGCACGAAAGATCATGATAACTGCCTTTTGGCACATGAAGTTTTCTCAATCACCTTGAGAAAACTCCGGTGTGCCATACAAAACAGGCGGGGTGGCCTATTGTCATCCTGTGTGATGTTGCTCCATGACAATGCAAAGTCACATGTTTCTACAGAAACACAAGGTCTAATCAGGTCTTTTGGATGGGAAGAACTGACAGTCCAGACCTTACACCCAGTAATTTTCACTTGTTTCGGTTCCTAAAGGAGTTCCTTGGTGGTCAATGGTTAAACGACGACGAAGAAGTTAAAAATGCAGTCATGGATTGGAATTCTTCACAGGCGGCAGATTTCTTTGACGTCGGAATTCAAAACCTTGTTGAGCGATTTGACAAATGTTTGAACAAAAATGGAAATTGTGTAGAAAAGTAGATAAAAGTATTTAGAATATGGAAACAATTTATTTTAATGATATTTATACTAGTTATCTTCTTATACAAAACGGGCCTTATTTAAAAAATATACCTCATAGTTTCACTGTAGAATGCCAAAAAACAAAAGCTAATGTATATTCTTAAAGAAAAATGTAAACTACAAACAAAGAACTTGCCTAGTTCAATACCAGAATAAGCTAGTAAATAACTAAAAATTGAACAAATTCTAAATCTGTTGCCAAGTTCAAGACTAACAAAGCGAATAAATTACAAATTTATTTATTTATTCAAAATCCTTATACACAATACACAATAAAAATCTTGCCTGTTTCAAGAGCATTGATATATATATATATATATATATATATATATATATATATATATATATATATATATATATATATATATATATATATATATATATATATATATATATATATATTAGGATGTCTTTTCTTTTATTCATTCTTATTTTGTCGTAAGTTAGGCAAGATCTTTTAATAATTACAATTGGTCAATTTAATTGAGAGAAGCTTAAAATGCACGAAAAATACTACTTTTCTGACTCATGAGAATATTTGTCTAGTTATTATATTTAGTCGGAAATGAGATGCGCGATTTTAAGATTTTTCTCATAGTCGACATAAGTTAAAAAAATTGCACTAGACTAAATAATTACAATTAGTCAATTTAAGTGACGGGAGCTTAAACTGCATTGAAAATGCTACTTTTCTGACTCATGAGAATATTTTTGCAGTTACTAAATTTATTCGGAGATGAGTTGCGCGATTTCAAAATTTTTCTTTTTGTCGGCATGAGTTAAAAAAATTCGCTCTGGTCTAAATAATTACACTTGGTCAATTTAAGTGACAGGAGCTTAAACTGCATTGAAAATGCTACTTTTCTGACTCATGAGAATATTTTTGCAGTTACTAAATTTATTCGGAGATGAGTTGCGCGATTTCAAAATTTTTCTTTTTGTCGGCATGAGTTAAAAAAATTCGCTCTGGTCTAAATAATTACAATTGGTCAATTTAAGTGACAGGAGCTTAAACTGCATTGAAAATGCTACTTTTCTGACTCATGAGAATATTTTTGCAGTTACTAAATTTATTCGGAGATGAGTTGCGCGATTTCAAAATTTTTCTTTTTGTCGGCATGAGTTAAAAAAATTCGCTCTGGTCTAAATAATTACAATTGGTCAATTTAAGTGACAGGAGCTTAAACTGCATTGAAAATGCTACTTTTCTGACTCATGAGAATATTTTTGCAGTTACAAAATTTATTCGGAGATGAGTTGCGCGATTTCAAAATTTTTCTTTTTGTCGGCATGAGTTAAAAAAATTCGCTCTGGTCTAAATAATTACAATTGGTCAATTTAAGTGACAGGAGCTTAAACTGCATTGAAAATGCTACTTTTCTGACTCATGAGAATATTTTTGCAGTTACTAAATTTATTCGGAGATGAGTTGCGCGATTTCAAAATTTTTCTTTTTGTCGGCATGAGTTAAAAAAATTCGCTCTGGTCTAAATAATTACAATTGGTCAATTTAAGTGACAGCAGCTTAAACTGGATTGAAAATGCTACTTTTCTGACTCATGAGAATATTTTTGCAGTTACTAAATTTATTCGGAGATGAGTTGCGCGATTTCAAAATTTTTCTTTTTTGTCGACATGAGTTAAAAAAATTCGTCTGGTCTAAATAATTACAATTGGTCAATTTAAGTGACAGGAGCTTAAACTGCATGAAAAATGCTACTTTTCTGACTCATGAGAATATTTTTATAGTTACTAAATTTATTCGGAGATGAGTTGCGCGATATCAAAATTTTTCCTATAGTCGACATGAGTTAAAAAAATTTGCTCTGGTCTAAATAATTACAATTGGTCAATTTAAGTGACAGGAGCTTAAACTGCATGAAAAATGCTACTTTTCTGACTCATGAGAATATTTTTATAGTTACTAAATTTATTCGGAGATGAGTTGCGCGATATCAAAATTTTGCTTATAGTCGACATGAGTTAAAAAAATTCGCTCTGGTCTAAATAATTACAATTGGTCAATTTAAGTGACAGGAGCTTAAACTGCATGAAAAATGCTACTTTTCTGACTCATGAGAATATTTTTATAGTTACTAAATTTATTCGGAGATGACATGCGCTATATCAACTTTTTCTCATAGTCGACATGAGTTAAAAAAATTCGCTCTGGACTAAATAATTACAATTGGTCAATTTACGTGACAGGAACTTAATTTCTCTCATCCACGAAAATATTCTTATAGTTACTAAATTCATTCGGAGATGAGATGCGTGATTTCAAAATTTTTCTCCTAGTCGACATGAGTTAAAAAAATTCGCTCTGGACTAAATAATTAGAATTGGTCAATTTAAGTGAGAGGAGCTTAAACTGCATGAAAGATGCTACTTTTCTGACTCATGAGAATATTTTTATAGTTACTAAATTTATTCGGAGATGAGTTGCGCGATTTCAAAATTTTTCTTTTTTGTCGACATGAGTTAAAAAAATTCGCTCTGGTCTAAATAATTACAATTGGTCAATTTAAGTGAGAGGAGCTTAAACTGCATGAAAGATGCTACTTTTCTGACTCATGAGAATATTTTTATAGTTACTAAATTTATTCGGAGATGAGTTGCGCGATTTCAAAATTTTTCTTTTTTGTCGACATGAGTTAAAAAAATTCGCTCTGGTCTAAATAATTACAATTGGTCAATTTAAGTGACAGGAGCTTAAACTGCATGAAAAATGCTACTTTTCTGACTCATGAGAATATTTTTATAGTTACTAAATTTATTCGGAGATGACTTGCGCTATATCAAATTTTTCTCATAGTCGACATGAGTTAAAAAAATTCGCTCTGGACTAAATAATTACAATTGGTCAATTTACGTGACAGGAACTTAATTTCTCTCATCCACGAAAATATTCTTATAGTTACTAGATTCATTCGGAGATGAGATGCGTGATTTCAAAATTTTTCTCCTAGTCGACATGAGTTAAAAAAATTCGTTCTGGACTAAATAATTACTATTGGTCAATTTAAGTGAGAGGAGCTTAAACTGCATGAAAGATGCTACTTTTCTGACTCATGAGAATATTTTTATAGTTACTAAATTTATTCGGAGATGAGTTGCGCGATTTCAAAATTTTTCTTTTTTGTCGACATGAGTTAAAAAAATTCGCTCTGGTCTAAATAATTACAATTGGTCAATTTAAGTGAGAGGAGCTTAAACTGCATGAAAGATGCTACTTTTCTGACTCATGAGAATATTTTTATAGTTACTAAATTTATTCGGAGATGAGTTGCGCGATTTCAAAATTTTTCTTTTTTGTCGACATGAGTTAAAAAAATTCGCTCTGGTCTAAATAATTACAATTGGTCAATTTAAGTGACAGGAGCTTAAACTGCATGAAAAATGCTACTTTTCTGACTCATGAGAATATTTTTATAGTTACTAAATTTATTCGGAGATGAGTTGCGCGATATCAAAATTTTTCTTATAGTCGACATGAGTTAAAAAAATTCGCTCTGGTCTAAATAATTACAATTGATCAATTTAAGTGACAGGAGCTTAAACTGCATGAAAAATGCTACTTTTCTGACTCATGAGAATATTTTTATAGTTACTAAATTTATTCGGAGATGACTTGCGCTATATCAACTTTTTCTCATAGTCGACATGAGTTAAAAAAATTCGCTCTGGACTAAATAATTACAATTGGTCAATTTACGTGACAGGAACTTAATTTCTCTCATCCACGAAAATATTCTTATAGTTACTAGATTCATTCGGAGATGAGATGCGCGATTTCAAAATTTTTCTTTTTCTCGGCATGAGTTAAAAAAATTCGCTCTGGTCTAAATAATTACAATTGGTCAATTTAAGTGACAGGAGCTTAAACCTTCATTGAAAATGCTACTTTTCTGACTCATGAGAATATTTTTATAGTTACTAAATTTATTCGGAGATGAGTTGCGCGATATCAAAATTTTTCTTATAGTCGACATGAGTTAAAAAAATTCGCTCTGATCTAAATAATTACAATTGGTCAATTTAAGTGACAGGAGCTTAAACTGCATTGAAAATGCTACTTTTCTGACTCATGAGAATATTTTTATAGTTACTAAATTTATTCGGAGATGAGTTGCGCGATTTCAAAATTTTTCTTTTTTGTCGACATGAGTTAAAAAAAATTCGCTCTGGTCTAAATAATTACAATTGATCAATTTAAGTGACAGGAGCTTAAACTGCATGAAAAATGCTACTTTTCTGACTCATGAGAATATTTTTATAGTTACTAAATTTATTCGGAGATGACTTGCGCTATATCAACTTTTTCTCATAGTCGACATGAGTTAAAAAAATTCGCTCTGGACTAAATAATTACAATTGGTCAATTTACGTGACAGGAACTTAATTTCTCTCATCCACGAAAATATTCTTATAGTTACTAGATTCATTCGGAGATGAGATGCGCGATTTCAAAATTTTTCTTTTTGTCGGCATGAGTTAAAAAAATTCGCTCTGGTCTAAATAATTACAATTGGTCAATTTAAGTGACAGGAGCTTAAACTTCATTGAAAATGCTACTTTTCTGACTCATGAGAATATTTTTATAGTTACTAAATTTATTCGGAGATGAGTTGCGCGATATCAAAATTTTTCTTATAGTCGACATGAGTTAAAAAAATTCGCTCTGATCTAAATAATTACAATTGGTCAATTTAAGTGACAGGAGCTTAAACTGCATTGAAAATGCTACTTTTCTGACTCATGAGAATATTTTTATAGTTACTAAATTTATTCGGAGATGAGTTGCGCGATATCAAAATTTTTCTTATAGTCGACATGAGTTAAAAAAATTCGCTCTGGTCTAAATAATTACAATTGGTCAATTTAAGTGACAGGAGCTTAAACTGCATTGAAAATGCTACTTTTCTGACTCATGAGAATATTTTTATAGTTACTAAATTTATTCGGAGATGAGATGCGCGATATCAAAATTTTTCTTATAGTCGACATGAGTTAAAAAAATTCGCTCTGGTCTAAATAATTACAATTGGTCAATTTAAGTGACAGGAGCTTAAACTGCATGAAAAATGCTACTTTTATGACTCATGAGAATATTTTTGCAGTTACTAAATTTATTCGGAGATGAGTTGCGCGATATCAAAATTTTTCTTATAGTCGACATGAGTTAAAAAAATTCGCTCTGGTCTAAATAATTACAATTGGTCAATTTAAGTGACAGGAGCTTAAACTGCATTGAAAATGCTACTTTTTCTGACTCATGAGAATATTTTTATAGTTACTAAATTTATTCGGAGATGAGTTGCGCGATATCAAAATTTTTCTTATAGTCGACATGAGTTAAAAAAATTCGCTCTAGTCTAAATAATTACAATTGGTCAATTTAAGTGACAGGAGCTTAAACTGCATTGAAAATGCTACTTTTCTGACTCATGAGAATATTTTTATAGTTACTAAATTTATTCGGAGATGAGTTGCGCGATATCAAAATTTTTCTTATAGTCGACATGAGTTAAAAAAATTCGCTCTGGTCTAAATAATTACAATTGGTCAATTTAAGTGACAGGAGCTTAAACTGCATTGAAAATGCTACTTTTCTGACTCATGAGAATATTTTTATAGTTACTAAATTTATTCGGAGATGAGTTGCGCGATATCAAAATTTTTCTTATAGTCGACATGAGTTAAAAAAATTCGCTCTAGTCTAAATAATTACAATTGGTCAATTTAAGTGACAGGAGCTTAAACTGCATGAAAAATGCTACTTTTCTGACTCATAAGAATATTTTTATAGTTACTAAATTTATTCGGAGATGAGTTGCGCGATATCAAAATTTTTCTTATAGTCGACATGAGTTAAAAAAATTCGCTCTAGTCTAAATAATTACAATTGGTCAATTTAAGTGACAGGAGCTTAAACTGCATTGAAAATGCTACTTTTCTGACTCATGAGAATATTTTTATAGTTACTAAATTTATTCGGAGATGAGTTGCGCGATATCAAAATTTTTCTTATAGTCGACATGAGTTAAAAAAATTCGCTCTGGTCTAAATAATTACAATTGGTCAATTTAAGTGACAGGAGCTTAAACTGCATTGAAAATGCTACTTTTCTGACTCATGAGAATATTTTTATAGTTACTAAATTTATTCGGAGATGAGTTGCGCGATATCAAAATTTTTCTTATAGTCGACATGAGTTAAAAAAATTCGCTCTGGTCTAAATAATTACAATTGGTCAATTTAAGTGACAGGAGCTTAAACTGCATTGAAAATGCTACTTTTCTGACTCATGAGAATATTTTTATAGTTACTAAATTTATTCGGAGATGAGTTGCGCGATATCAAAATTTTTCTTATAGTCGACATGAGTTAAAAAAATTCGCTCTAGTCTAAATAATTACAATTGGTCAATTTAAGTGACAGGAGCTTAAACTGCATGAAAAATGCTACTTTTCTGACTCATAAGAATATTTTTATAGTTACTAAATTTATTCGGAGATGAGTTGCGCGATATCAAAATTTTTCTTATAGTCGACATGAGTTAAAAAAATTCGCTCTGGTCTAAATAATTACAATTGGTCAATTTAAGTGACAGGAGCTTAAACTGCATGAAAAATGCTACTTTTCTGACTCATGAGAATATTTTTGCAGTTACTAAATTTATTCGGAGATGAGTTGCGCGATATCAAAATTTTTCTTATAGTCGACATGAGTTAAAAAAATTCGCTCTGGTCTAAATAATTACAATTGGTCAATTTAAGTGACAGGAGCTTAAACTGCATTGAAAATGCTACTTTTCTGACTCATGAGAATATTTTTATAGTTACTAATTTTATTCGGAGATGAGTTGCGCGATTTCAAAATTTTTCTTATAGTCGGCATGAGTTAAAAAAATTCGCTCTGGTCTAAATAATTACAATTGGTCAATTTAAGTGAGAGGAGCTTAAACTGCATGAAAGATGCTACTTTTCTGACTCATGAGAATATTTTTATAGTTACTAAATTTATTCGGAGATGAGTTGCGCGATTTCAAAATTTTTCTTTTTTGTCGACATGAGTTAAAAAAATTCGCTCTGGTCTAAATAATTACAATTGGTCAATTTAAGTGACAGGAGCTTAAACTGCATGAAAAATGCTACTTTTCTGACTCATGAGAATATTTTTATAGTTACTAAATTTATTCGGAGATGACTTGCGCTATATCAACTTTTTCTCATAGTCGACATGAGTTAAAAAAATTCGCTCTGGACTAAATAATTACAATTGGTCAATTTACGTGACAGGAACTTAATTTCTCTCATCCACGAAAATATTCTTATAGTTACTAGATTCATTCGGAGATGAGATGCGCGATTTCAAAATTTTTCTTTTTGTCGGCATGAGTTAAAAAAATTCGCTCTGGTCTAAATAATTACAATTGGTCAATTTAAGTGACAGGAGCTTAAACTTCATTGAAATTGCTACTTTTCTGACTCATGAGAATATTTTTATAGTTACTAAATTTATTCGGAGATGAGTTGCGCGATATCAAAATTTTTCTTATAGTCGACATGAGTTAAAAAAATTCGCTCTGGTCTAAATAATTACAATTGGTCAATTTAAGTGACAGGAGCTTAAACTGCATGAAAAATGCTACTTTTCTGACTCATGAGAATATTTTTATAGTTACTAAATTTATTCGGAGATGAGTTGCGCGATATCAAAATTTTTCTTATAGTCGACATGAGTTAAAAAAATTCGCTCTAGTCTAAATAATTACAATTGGTCAATTTAAGTGACAGGAGCTTAAACTGCATTGAAAATGCTACTTTTCTGACTCATGAGAATATTTTTATAGTTACTAAATTTATTCGGAGATGAGTTGCGCGATATCAAAATTTTTCTTATAGTCGACATGAGTTAAAAAAATTCGCTCTAGTCTAAATAATTACAATTGGTCAATTTAAGTGACAGGAGCTTAAACTGCATTGAAAATGCTACTTTTCTGACTCATGAGAATATTTTTATAGTTACTAAATTTATTCGGAGATGAGTTGCGCGATATCAAAATTTTTCTTATAGTCGACATGAGTTAAAAAAATTCGCTCTAGTCTAAATAATTACAATTGGTCAATTTAAGTGACAGGAGCTTAAACTGCATGAAAAATGCTACTTTTCTGACCCATGAGAATATTTTTATAGTTACTAAATTTATTCGGAGATGAGTTGCGCGATATCAAAATTTTTCTTATAGTCGACATGAGTTAAAAAAATTCGCTCTGGTCTAAATAATTACAATTGGTCAATTTAAGTGACAGGAGCTTAAACTGCATTGAAAATGCTACTTTTCTGACTCATGAGAATATTTTTATAGTTACTAAATTTATTCGGAGATGAGTTGCGCGATTTCAAAATTTTTCTTATAGTCGGCATGAGTTAAAAAAATTCGCTCTGGTCTAAATAATTACAATTGGTCAATTTAAGTGACAGGAGCTTAAACTGCATTGAAAATGCTACTTTTCTGACTCATGAGAATATTTTTATAGTTACTAAATTTATTCGGAGATGAGTTGCGCGATTTCAAAATTTTTCTTTTTTGTCGACATGAGTTAAAAAAATTCGCTCTGGTCTAAATAATTACAATTGATCAATTTAAGTGACAGGAGCTTAAACTGCATGAAAAATGCTACTTTTCTGACTCATGAGAATATTTTTATAGTTACTAAATTTATTCGGAGATGACTTGCGCTATATCAACTTTTTCTCATAGTCGACATGAGTTAAAAAAATTCGCTCTGGACTAAATAATTACAATTGGTCAATTTACGTGACAGGAACTTAATTTCTCTCATCCACGAAAATATTCTTATAGTTACTAGATTCATTCGGAGATGAGATGCGCGATTTCAAAATTTTTCTTTTTGTCGGCATGAGTTAAAAAAATTCGCTCTGGTCTAAATAATTACAATTGGTCAATTTAAGTGACAGGAGCTTAAACTTCATTGAAAATGCTACTTTTCTGACTCATGAGAATATTTTTATAGTTACTAAATTTATTCGGAGATGAGTTGCGCGATATCAAAATTTTTCTTATAGTCGACATGAGTTAAAAAAATTCGCTCTGGTCTAAATAATTACAATTGGTCAATTTAAGTGACAGGAGCTTAAACTGCATGAAAAATGCCACTTTTCTGACTCATGAGAATATTTTTATAGTTACTAAATTTATTCGGAGATGAGTTGCGCGATATCAAAATTTTTCTTATAGTCGACATGAGTTAAAAAAATTCGCTCTGGTCTAAATAATTACAATTGGTCAATTTAAGTGACAGGAGCTTAAACTGCATTGAAAATGCTACTTTTCTGACTCATGAGAATATTTTTATAGTTACTAAATTTATTCGGAGATGAGATGCGCGATATCAAAATTTTTCTTATAGTCGACATGAGTTAAAAAAATTCGCTCTGGTCTAAATAATTACAATTGGTCAATTTAAGTGACAGGAGCTTAAACTGCATGAAAAATGCTACTTTTATGACTCATGAGAATATTTTTGCAGTTACTAAATTTATTCGGAGATGAGTTGCGCGATATCAAAATTTTTCTTATAGTCGACATGAGTTAAAAAAATTCGCTCTGGTCTAAATAATTACAATTGGTCAATTTAAGTGACAGGAGCTTAAACTGCATTGAAAATGCTACTTTTCTGACTCATGAGAATATTTTTATAGTTACTAAATTTATTCGGAGATGAGTTGCGCGATATCAAAATTTTTCTTATAGTCGACATGAGTTAAAAAAATTCGCTCTAGTCTAAATAATTACAATTGGTCAATTTAAGTGACAGGAGCTTAAACTGCATTGAAAATGCTACTTTTCTGACTCATGAGAATATTTTTATAGTTACTAAATTTATTCGGAGATGAGTTGCGCGATATCAAAATTTTTCTTATAGTCGACATGAGTTAAAAAAATTCGCTCTGGTCTAAATAATTACAATTGGTCAATTTAAGTGACAGGAGCTTAAACTGCATTGAAAATGCTACTTTTCTGACTCATGAGAATATTTTTATAGTTACTAAATTTATTCGGAGATGAGTTGCGCGATATCAAAATTTTTCTTATAGTCGACATGAGTTAAAAAAATTCGCTCTAGTCTAAATAATTACAATTGGTCAATTTAAGTGACAGGAGCTTAAACTGCATGAAAAATGCTACTTTTCTGACTCATAAGAATATTTTTATAGTTACTAAATTTATTCGGAGATGAGTTGCGCGATATCAAAATTTTTCTTATAGTCGACATGAGTTAAAAAAATTCGCTCTAGTCTAAATAATTACAATTGGTCAATTTAAGTGACAGGAGCTTAAACTGCATTGAAAATGCTACTTTTCTGACTCATGAGAATATTTTTATAGTTACTAAATTTATTCGGAGATGAGTTGCGCGATATCAAAATTTTTCTTATAGTCGACATGAGTTAAAAAAATTCGCTCTGGTCTAAATAATTACAATTGGTCAATTTAAGTGACAGGAGCTTAAACTGCATGAAAAATGCTACTTTTCTGACTCATGAGAATATTTTTGCAGTTACTAAATTTATTCGGAGATGAGTTGCGCGATATCAAAATTTTTCTTATAGTCGACATGAGTTAAAAAAATTCGCTCTGGTCTAAATAATTACAATTGGTCAATTTAAGTGACAGGAGCTTAAACTGCATTGAAAATGCTACTTTTCTGACTCATGAGAATATTTTTATAGTTACTAATTTTATTCGGAGATGAGTTGCGCGATTTCAAAATTTTTCTTATAGTCGGCATGAGTTAAAAAAATTCGCTCTGGTCTAAATAATTACAATTGGTCAATTTAAGTGAGAGGAGCTTAAACTGCATGAAAGATGCTACTTTTCTGACTCATGAGAATATTTTTATAGTTACTAAATTTATTCGGAGATGAGTTGCGCGATTTCAAAATTTTTCTTTTTTGTCGACATGAGTTAAAAAAATTCGCTCTGGTCTAAATAATTACAATTGGTCAATTTAAGTGACAGGAGCTTAAACTGCATGAAAAATGCTACTTTTCTGACTCATGAGAATATTTTTATAGTTACTAAATTTATTCGGAGATGACTTGCGCTATATCAACTTTTTCTCATAGTCGACATGAGTTAAAAAAATTCGCTCTGGACTAAATAATTACAATTGGTCAATTTACGTGACAGGAACTTAATTTCTCTCATCCACGAAAATATTCTTATAGTTACTAGATTCATTCGGAGATGAGATGCGCGATTTCAAAATTTTTCTTTTTGTCGGCATGAGTTAAAAAAATTCGCTCTGGTCTAAATAATTACAATTGGTCAATTTAAGTGACAGGAGCTTAAACTTCATTGAAATTGCTACTTTTCTGACTCATGAGAATATTTTTATAGTTACTAAATTTATTCGGAGATGAGTTGCGCGATATCAAAATTTTTCTTATAGTCGACATGAGTTAAAAAAATTCGCTCTGGTCTAAATAATTACAATTGGTCAATTTAAGTGACAGGAGCTTAAACTGCATGAAAAATGCTACTTTTCTGACTCATGAGAATATTTTTATAGTTACTAAATTTATTCGGAGATGAGTTGCGCGATATCAAAATTTTTCTTATAGTCGACATGAGTTAAAAAAATTCGCTCTAGTCTAAATAATTACAATTGGTCAATTTAAGTGACAGGAGCTTAAACTGCATTGAAAATGCTACTTTTCTGACTCATGAGAATATTTTTATAGTTACTAAATTTATTCGGAGATGAGTTGCGCGATATCAAAATTTTTCTTATAGTCGACATGAGTTAAAAAAATTCGCTCTAGTCTAAATAATTACAATTGGTCAATTTAAGTGACAGGAGCTTAAACTGCATTGAAAATGCTACTTTTCTGACTCATGAGAATATTTTTATAGTTACTAAATTTATTCGGAGATGAGTTGCGCGATATCAAAATTTTTCTTATAGTCGACATGAGTTAAAAAAATTCGCTCTAGTCTAAATAATTACAATTGGTCAATTTAAGTGACAGGAGCTTAAACTGCATGAAAAATGCTACTTTTCTGACCCATGAGAATATTTTTATAGTTACTAAATTTATTCGGAGATGAGTTGCGCGATATCAAAATTTTTCTTATAGTCGACATGAGTTAAAAAAATTCGCTCTGGTCTAAATAATTACAATTGGTCAATTTAAGTGACAGGAGCTTAAACTGCATTGAAAATGCTACTTTTCTGACTCATGAGAATATTTTTATAGTTACTAAATTTATTCGGAGATGAGTTGCGCGATTTCAAAATTTTTCTTATAGTCGGCATGAGTTAAAAAAATTCGCTCTGGTCTAAATAATTACAATTGGTCAATTTAAGTGACAGGAGCTTAAACTGCATTGAAAATGCTACTTTTCTGACTCATGAGAATATTTTTATAGTTACTAAATTTATTCGGAGATGAGTTGCGCGATTTCAAAATTTTTCTTTTTTGTCGACATGAGTTAAAAAAATTCGCTCTGGTCTAAATAATTACAATTGGTCAATTTAAGTGACAGGAGCTTAAACTGCATGAAAAATGCTACTTTTCTGACTCATGAGAATATTTTTATAGTTACTAAATTTATTCGGAGATGACTTGCGCTATATCAACTTTTTCTCATAGTCGACATGAGTTAAAAAAATTCGCTCTGGACTAAATAATTACAATTGGTCAATTTACGTGACAGGAACTTAATTTCTCTCATCCACGAAAATATTCTTATAGTTACTAGATTCATTCGGAGATGAGATGCGCGATTTCAAAATTTTTCTTTTTGTCGGCATGAGTTAAAAAAATTCGCTCTGGTCTAAATAATTACAATTGGTCAATTTAAGTGACAGGAGCTTAAACTTCATTGAAAATGCTACTTTTCTGACTCATGAGAATATTTTTATAGTTACTAAATTTATTCGGAGATGAGTTGCGCGATATCAAAATTTTTCTTATAGTCGACATGAGTTAAAAAAATTCGCTCTGGTCTAAATAATTACAATTGGTCAATTTAAGTGACAGGAGCTTAAACTGCATTGAAAATGCTACTTTTCTGACTCATGAGAATATTTTTATAGTTACTAAATTTATTCGGAGATGAGTTGCGCGATATCAAAATTTTTCTTATAGTCGACATGAGTTAAAAAAATTCGCTCTGGTCTAAATAATTACAATTGGTCAATTTAAGTGACAGGAGCTTAAACTGCATTGAAAATGCTACTTTTCTGACTCATGAGAATATTTTTATAGTTACTAAATTTATTCGGAGATGAGTTGCGCGATATCAAAATTTTTCTTATAGTCGACATGAGTTAAAAAAATTCGCTCTGGTCTAAATAATTACAATTGGTCAATTTAAGTGACAGGAGCTTAAACTGCATTGAAAATGCTACTTTTCTGACTCATGAGAATATTTTTATAGTTACTAAATTTATTCGGAGATGAGTTGCGCGATTTCAAAATTTTTCTTATAGTCGGCATGAGTTAAAAAAATTCGCTCTGGTCTAAATAATTACAATTGGTCAATTTAAGTGACAGGAGCTTAAACTGCATTGAAAATGCTACTTTTCTGACTCATGAGAATATTTTTATAGTTACTAAATTTATTCGGAGATGAGTTGCGCGATATCAAAATTTTTCTTATAGTCGACATGAGTTAAAAAAATTCGCTCTGGTCTAAATAATTACAATTGGTCAATTTAAGTGACAGGAGCTTAAACTGCATTGAAAATGCTACTTTTCTGACTCATGAGAATATTTTTATAGTTACTAAATTTATTCGGAGATGAGTTGCGCGATATCAAAATTTTTCTTATAGTCGACATGAGTTAAAAAAATTCGCTCTAGTCTAAATAATTACAATTGGTCAATTTAAGTGACAGGAGCTTAAACTGCATGAAAAATGCTACTTTTCTGACTCATGAGAATATTTTTATAGTTACTAAATTTATTCGGAGATGAGTTGCGCGATATCAAAATTTTTCTTAGAGTCGACATGAGTTAAAAAAATTCGCTCTAGTCTAAATAATTACAATTGGTCAATTTAAGTGACAGGAGCTTAAACTGCATTGAAAATGCTACTTTTCTGACTCATGAGAATATTTTTATAGTTACTAAATTTATTCGGAGATGAGTTGCGCGATATCAAAATTTTTCTTATAGTCGACATGAGTTAAAAAAATTCGCTCTGGTCTAAATAATTACAATTGGTCAATTTAAGTGACAGGAGCTTAAACTGCATGAAAAATGCTACTTTTCTGACTCATGAGAATATTTTTATAGTTACTAAATTTATTCGGAGATGAGTTGCGCGATATCAAAATTTTTCTTATAGTCGACATGAGTTAAAAAAATTCGCTCTGGTCTAAATAATTACAATTGGTCAATTTAAGTGACAGGAGCTTAAACTGCATTGAAAATGCTACTTTTCTGACTCATGAGAATATTTTTATAGTTACTAAATTTATTCGGAGATGAGTTGCGCGATTTCAAAATTTTTCTTATAGTCGGCATGAGTTAAAAAAATTCGCTCTGGTCTAAATAATTACAATTGGTCAATTTAAGTGACAGGAGCTTAAACTGCATTGAAAATGCTACTTTTCTGACTCATGAGAATATTTTTATAGTTACTAAATTTATTCGGAGATGAGTTGCGCGATATCAAAATTTTTCTTATAGTCGACATGAGTTAAAAAAATTCGCTCTAGTCTAAATAATTACAATTGGTCAATTTAAGTGACAGGAGCTTAAACTGCATTGAAAATGCTACTTTTCTGACTCATGAGAATATTTTTATAGTTACTAAATTTATTCGGAGATGAGTTGCGCGATATCAAAATTTTTCTTATAGTCGACATGAGTTAAAAAAATTCGCTCTGGTCTAAATAATTACAATTGGTCAATTTAAGTGACAGGAGCTTAAACTGCATTGAAAATGCTACTTTTCTGACTCATGAGAATATTTTTATAGTTACTAAATTTATTCGGAGATGAGTTGCGCGATTTCAAAATTTTTCTTATAGTCGGCATGAGTTAAAAAAATTCGCTCTGGTCTAAATAATTACAATTGGTCAATTTAAGTAACAGGAGCTTAAACTGCATTGAAAATGCTACTTTTCTGACTCATGAGAATATTTTTATAGTTACTAAATTTATTCGGAGATGAGTTGCGCGATATCAAAATTTTTCTTTTAGTCGACATGAGTTAAAAAAATTCGCTCTAGGCTAAATAATTACAATTGGTCAATTTAAGTGACAGGAGCTTAAACTGCATTGAAAATGCTACTTTTCTGACTCATGAGAATATTTTTATAGTTACTAAATTTATTCGGAGATGAGTTGCGCGATATCAAAATTTTTCTTATAGTCGACATGAGTTAAAAAAATTCGCTCTGGTCTAAATAATTACAATTGGTCAATTTAAGTGACAGGAGCTTAAACTGCATGAAAGATGCTACTTTTCTGACTCATGAGAATATTTTTATAGTTACTAAATTTATTCGGAGATGAGTTGCGCGATTTCAAAATTTTTCTTTTTTGTCGACATGAGTTAAAAAAATTCGCTCTGGTCTAAATAATTACAATTGGTCAATTTAAGTGACAGGAGCTTAAACTGCATGAAAAATGCTACTTTTCTGACTCATGAGAATATTTTTATAGTTACTAAATTTATTCGGAGATGAGTTGCGCGATATCAAAATTTTTCTTATAGTCGACATGAGTTAAAAAAATTCGCTCTGGTCTAAATAATTACAATTGGTCAATTTAAGTGACAGGAGCTTAAACTGCATTGAAAATGCTACTTTTCTGACTCATGAGAATATTTTTATATTTACTAAATTTATTCGGAGATGAGTTGCGCGATATCAAAATTTTTCTTATAGTCGACATGAGTTAAAAAAATTCGCTCTGGTCTAAATAATTACAATTGGTCAATTTAAGTGACAGGAGCTTAAACTGCATGAAAAATGCTACTTTTCTGACTCATGAGAATATTTTTATAGTTACTAAATTTATTCGGAGATGAGTTGCGCGATATCAAAATTTTTCTTATAGTCGACATGAGTTAAAAAAATTCGCTCTGGTCTAAATAATTACAATTGGTCAATTTAAGTGACAGGAGCTTAAACTGCATTGAAAATGCTACTTTTCTGACTCATGAGAATATTTTTATAGTTACTAAATTTATTCGGAGATGAGTTGCGCGATATCAAAATTTTTCTTATAGTCGACATGAGTTAAAAAAATTCGCTCTGGTCTAAATAATTACAATTGGTCAATTTAAGTGACAGGAGCTTAGACTGCATGAAAAATGCTACTTTTCTGACTCATGAGAATATTTTTATAGTTACTAAATTTATTCGGAGATGAGTTGCGCGATATCAAAATTTTTCTTATAGTCGACATGAGTTAAAAAAATTCGCTCTGGTCTAAATAATTACAATTGGTCAATTTAAGTGACAGGAGCTTAAACTGCATTGAAAATGCTACTTTTCTGACTCATGAGAATATTTTTATAGTTACTAAATTTATTCGGAGATGAGTTGCGCGATATCAAAATTTTTCTTATAGTCGACATGAGTTAAAAAAATTCGCTCTGGTCTAAATAATTACAATTGGTCAATTTAAGTGACAGGAGCTTAAACTGCATGAAAAATGCTACTTTTCTGACTCATGAGAATATTTTTATAGTTACTAAATTTATTCGGAGATGACTTGCGCTATATCAACTTTTTCTCATAGTCGACATGAGTTAAAAAAATTCGCTCTGGACTAAATAATTACAATTGGTCAATTTACGTGACAGGAACTTAATTTCTCTCATCCACGAAAATATTCTTATAGTTACTAGATTCATTCGGAGATGAGATGCGTGATTTCAAAATTTTTCTCCTAGTCGACATGAGTTAAAAAAATTCGCTCTGGACTAAATAATTACAATTGGTCAATTTAAGTGAGAGGAGCTTAAACTGCATGAAAGATGCTACTTTTCTGACTCATGAGAATATTTTTATAGTTACTAAATTTATTCGGAGATGAGTTGCGCGATTTCAAAATTTTTCTTTTTTGTCGACATGAGTTAAAAAAATTCGCTCTGGTCTAAATAATTACAATTGGTCAATTTAAGTGACAGGAGCTTAAACTGCATGAAAAATGCTACTTTTCTGACTCATGAGAATATTTTTATAGTTACTAAATTTATTCGGAGATGACTTATCGCGCTATATCAACTTTTTTTCATAGTCGACATGAGTTAAAAAAATTCGCTCTGGACTAAATAATTACAATTGGTCAATTTACGTGACAGGAATTTAATTTCTCTCATTCACGAAAATATTCTTATAGTTACTAGATTCATTCGGAGATGAGATGCGTGATTTCAAAATTTTTCTCCTAGTCGACATGAGTTAAAAAAATTCGCTCTGGACTAAATAATTACAATTGGTCAATTTAAGTGGCAGGAGCTTAAACTGTATAAAAAATGCAATTTTTCTGACCCACGAGAATATTTTTATAGTTACTAGATGTATTCGGACATGAGATGTGCGATTTGAAGATTTTTCTGATGATCGACATGAGTTAAGAATTTCTCTCTGGACTAAATAATTACAATTAATAGCAGTTAAACTGCGAAAAACTGCTATTTTTCCGACCCATGAAAATATTTTTTTAGTTACTAGATTGGGTTTATTCTCTTGGTTAAAAAGTGTAATGTATTTTCGCAAAATTTTACGATCTATATTTAATACTATGCAATAAAACTATTTTTTAGTTATTTAACAATATTTATATGACTATATTTATCAAAATACAAATAGTAGATAAAGTTAAATCAGAATATTTTGGCTGGATATTTCAATGCTACAAAGCACTCATATTTATGATACGATGCTAATGTTGTACTGGGTGTTATCGAAAAAACGAACAACCTTAAATGTACATTTAAATATCAATTCAATTACACTGAAAGGAAATAAGAAACAGAGAGACACGAGGTTTATTACACCTCCTACCTCGCCAACTAACAGTTTAATCTCTTCTTTAGCAGTCGTACCAAATTAACGTTCAGATTACTGGTACACTCCCAAATGATATTTCGTTCAAAACAATAACAATTATGCAACCGTTGTTTTCTATTTTTTTCTTTTCTATTTGCGAGGTTGCAACTGGAATCGATCATTATTTATCGTGAGGGGAGGGAGAAATAAGATTAGTAGGTTTTTTGATATGTTCGATTTGTGAAATCAGAATGTGTTTTATTTTTTATTATTGAGCAATGCTAGAAGGCAATTTGGAAAAGGTTAAAAAGTTTTTTACTACGTTCAATGTTGTAATAGATCTGAAAAGAATGAACAATGATATTGATTTTGGACATATTGTTAAAGTGTTTATTAAAAGCAACTGACTATATAGATTTAAAATACTACAGAATTGAGATTGTTAATGTAACACATAATTTAGTAGCTAATATTTAGTAACCTGCATACAGTTACAAGTGGTGAACACAGAAAATCATCTAGATGATGAGAATGATGCTTCTTGAAAAATAAAAGGTTTCAAGAGCTTTAAATAAAATAAATGAAATAAACGTATTTTCAAAAAAAGCGCAGTGGGTACAATAGTTTGATATATATATTTAAATATATATAAAACCGGCGTTTGGTTTTATTATCTTTCATCCAAGAGAATAATATATTTTGAACATCCTGATTTGACCGCTCAACACTTCCTTGACTTTGGGAGTGCCTCGGTTTACCACGAACAATAGACAACTGTGGCCATAATATTTTTAACTCTTCAACAACACGCTTTGCAAATTCACGTCCATTATCAGATTGTAGCACTGATGGGCTTCCCAAAATACAAAAAATATCTATTAAACTGTATGCTACTTCTTCTGTCTTTAGCCGTCGTAGAATAAGGTATTTTGAGAGATGATCTTGCTAATTGAGGATATATTTGAAGTCCCCATCATGACAGGTTTGCATATCGATTAGGTCGACTTGTACTCGCGAATTCACTTCTCTAAATAGTAGAGGTTTTACGGTTATTCCCTTTTTCAGATGTCTCTTTTTCTTGTGACAAGCCTCACAAAGTTCTATATAAAATACTATACTTCCTAGAGTCACATTTGCATATTTCTCACCTAATCATAATGTCCCTTCCGGCATGCCCACGTTCTTTGTGTATTATTCTAAACAACTCTTCGTTTGAAACAAAGTATCTTACATCAGTCGCTTCCTCAGTCAGTGGAGTAATTAACTTCTCAACATCCCCAACCCAACCATCCCCGGTTTTGCCTAAATCGTTCCCGCAATGGGCGGTTTACCTGGGCAAACTTAAGTTAGACGGCACAACGAACTTTGCCGGTAACATCATTCCGGGTGTCGATCCGTTGATGCTGTAATGAAATGTCAAATGCGACTTTGGCGAAACGTCGTGACTCTTCACAGAATAAACGGATCGATATCCTCGGAATGAATTATATATATATATATATATATATATATATATATATATATATATATATATATATATATATATATATATATATATATACATATATACACATATAGATCTGGTGGATGTGGAGGATGAGATATATCACACCGGGCAATACTTAATGATACATCATGCCGCGTATTTCCACGGCAAAGATTCGTGTTCCTATAATATGCGATATTTTTACGTTTCGTTTTAAATTTCTACAATTATTCACTTTAAAAATCAGCACGAGTAATGATCAACTCTTAGGACACTGCTGTAAAAATGATTACTGGTTTATAAAATTCGCGGCGTTATGTTCATCGACTATTTGGAAATGGAAAAAACGATCATAGGAGAGTATTATGCTACATGTTATCGTATAGAATCTTGAAAACAATTTCCGGTAAATTACGAGATAGGAAAGAATATTGTAGGTGGATATACGATTACGAAGGACAAGATTGTTGGAAAATATCATAAAGGCGAACGAGTTAAAGAAACTACCAAGTTATTACCAGCGATCTACCAAAAGCAAACCTAAGAAAGACCTTAAAAAACTTAAAGTGAGGTGTTGGCGAACGTCTACTTCCTACAGAACAAAATGTAGATCAATCATGGAAGTTGTTCAGTTCAGTTGTTCTGTTTCTTTTCTGGGTGTGGTTTATGAATAGTCTTATTGATTTTAATTCAAAAGGTGAAAGTGAAAGTTATACCATTGATACTGGAGGAAACTATTCTCAGGACTGAAGAAATATTGGGCATCTAACTTATTTTTGACGCTGACGAACCATTATGTTATTGACAAATACAGTGTGCAAGAGGAAAATATCATTTTCTTTTTGTAAATTTTACATCAGTCGACCTCGTCGTCCAATGTCGAAGGATGTTGCAAATAGATTTTGCGCCAAACAATAACATTCGTTTAAAAGTCGTATAGCACACGTACACAAATACGTACGCGCCGTATGACCCACATAAAGTAAGAACGCGTTTATTTTGCGTTTCTTCTTTGCAATGACACCGATTATTATTTTAATCTTGTTACCGAGGTCTTAGTTGGATACTTTCTCGGTTTGACACACGCCGCCGGGTCAGTAGGTTCCAGAAAGCTAACGAACCCATTTGGTTCACTCCGTTTTATTACAATCTGTGTGTTTAATTCAAGGTGATTTTCCACAAAATCACTTTACGTTAGATTTCTTCGTGTTAAAATTATCTTCACAGGCAAGATGGTAGATTCTCGATGAACGAAACGATGAAGTTTGGAAAGTTGTTTTACTATATTTTAGTATAATTACCAGAATGAGTTGTGTAGTAATAAGTCAGGTTATTAACCCTCAATAAAGTAAAAGTAAAGTAAAGTAAAGTAAAGTTTTGGGGTTAGAGGCGTATCACCAACTGAGAAGGCTATTTAGCGACTGGACCTACAGCTTAACGTGGGTTCCGAACCACGGTCATCAGCTACCGAAAACCCCGGTCAGCACCCCCCTCAGGCTATCAACCCTTGGTTTTGTGCTTAACCGAAAGTATCTCGAGAAGCCTAGCGACTGGCGAGTGACCAACGTAGAAAACCTCTCAGAAGGTATCCGGCCTTACCCAGCCTCGAACTGGCGTGCCTGACGGGTGATTTCTTGTCAGATTTTACACTCTTATCTAGAGACATTCACCAGAATTTTAGAAAAACTTTTTTGCCTAGACCTTATTAAAATAGCCAAACGGAACTGTATACTCTTACAATTGGTGGTAGCTGGTGATCAGACTTCATATCATCAAACAAAGCGTCAAAGTGGTACGTGGAAGTCCCCAGGCCCTCCGTAATAGAAAAAATTGCATTTCCAAAAGTAACGAGAGAAGATAATGTTTTACGACCTCAAATAGATTGTACTTCGCACAGGATCGTCGCTGTTGGTGTATTTCTGGCGAAAAAACAAGTGTGTATGCTCCAACATCCTCCGTATTCGCCTGATTTATCTCCGTGTGAGGATATTTCCAGTTTCCGAAACTGAAACTGGTTATTAAAGAGATATTTTCTGACGTGTTACACACAAAAAAAAATAATTTTGGAAAAATAATAATTTTTTTTTTATTTAAACGGTTTCGTTATTTTCCCGATATATTGTGAACATATTAGTTTTAAATGTACTGGAAATTTAAATAAAAATTTTATTTCAGTTAATTTAATTTAATTTAAGAAAGTTTTTGATATTGTTTTACTTAAACAAAGGTGTGTACTTTATTTCGGGGACAATCTTTATGTGATGGTTACTCATCGATCTGTGTGACCTAATCAATTGGTTAATAGAAAACCGGAATGGGAAAATTCAAAATTTCTACCACAAAAATGTCCATACTTAGTCACTCGTCGAATCAGTCACTCTACTAATCCGAACAAAAGAAGAAAAACAAAATAAAATATACGACATTGTTGTTTCTTCCGAGAAAAGAACCGCGTATGAATCGTAAATCCTAGTTGTCCTCCAAGACTTTTGACCTAATAAATTTTCTTGAAGTGAAAAGAAAAAAAAAACAGAGCGTGCGAGTGAGAAAGAAAAAGAAAACTAAGACGAAACTTTTATTTTTAATACAGGACTGTTTCTTTGTTCACGCGGACAAAAAAAAACGTTTTTTTTTCTGGATGAATGTAAATCTGTCTTTTCACGAGTGCTTCTCAACGTACTTTGGTATCAAATTTAGGGAGATCCAATCCATCTAAGATTTCGTCAACGTTAAATATATATGGTGAAGAAATGACAGATCTTTCCTCGCAATCAATTAATTCATGGTCGAAAATATTTATAATTTGCAAGCTATTTCCGGAAGATAGACTGGGTATGGCACGGATAATTTTCATTGATTTATTTAAAGTTTGAAAATGGTCAAAAATGGCAAATTTTCACGATTATATATATATTTTCAAACATTTTCTTGTAACTTTCTTTAACCTAACGGCATTTCAATGAACTTATCAGTACCTAAATAGAATTTGACTAAAAATTGAACAGTTGAAAGATCATTTTGATACCTTGAGTAGTTTACGAGTTATCAAGTATATGGAAGAACTGATAGCACTTAGCTGAAGACCAATAGCACTTTTTCATATTAGTTTCATATGTCGACGACAGTTGATCTCTCATTTCTATATATATATATATATATATATATATATATATATATATATATATATATATATATATATTACAGCGACAATTCACCTCTATGATCTTGAAGAGGGAATTAATGTAGAACGAGGTGTAAGGCAGGGTGACGCAATATCGCTTATTCTTTTCTCGGCTTGCCTTGAAGAAGTATTCCGTAAACTGGATTGGGAACAGGATGATGTAAAGATCAATAGTTCAAACTTAAACCATCTTAGGTTTACAGATGCTGCAAGGGTGCAAAGGGCTGGCGAACCATTTGGCTTGAAAATAAACCTGAAAAAGAGTCAGGTTATGTTCAATAAATTCACTGAGGACAGGAGAATTTCAGTTTAAGCAAGGGATTTGGCGATAGTGGACCACTTTATATATCATCGGCAGAGGATTTCAATGGAGGGGGATACCACCCCCGAACCCGAAAAACTTCGGGTAGTACAGAGAGAAATTGAAAGATGTATGCTTGGCATTATAAGACCAGGCAGAAAGCCCTGCGCATGGAACCATAGAACCATGGAACAAACGAAAATGTGTGACATCATTGGAAGAGTGAAGCAATTGAAATGGGGATAGGCAAGCCATATAGCGAGGCGATGGGATAACAGTTGGATCAAGGCAATCCTGGGTGGATACCGCTTGATCGTAAACGTCCGCGAAGAAGACTGAAAGCTCGATGGGCTGATGACATCGTTAAGTATATAGGATCCGAGTGGCAGAGGATGGCCCAGAATCGTGAAAATTGGAAGCAGATGATGATGATGATAATGATATCATTATCATCATATATATATATATATATATATATATATATATATATATATATATATATATATATATATATATATATATATATATATATATATATTACGGTGAGCCAAAAAACTAACCTATCGAATTTATGGTCTTAAAAAGACCGATTTACTGAGAACAAATTCTTCCACTGGAAAAAACTTTTAGTTTAATTTTAAAAGGTGTCGGTAGCCATTTGAAATTTTTCATTTAAATATCAAGCAAAAAAATTCTTCATTATACAAATGCTATAACTTTTGAACCGTTTGAGATAAAAATAAAAAAAAAATCCCAGGCATATTCTTGTAGGGCATTAAATTTTCTCAAAAATGACCCGAGACTTAATATTTTAGACTCAAAAGTTAAAATTAAAAAAAAAAGCAGAAATATACAGTTTTAGCTGCATATTTCAATAAATCTACCAGCAATACACACATCTACGGTCTACCAGCAATAGAATAAGCCAAAACATACGACTCAGATGGTGAAGCAGTGGTTCGAGAGGAATATTGAAGTGTTAGAGTGGCCTTTATAGTCCCCGGATCTAAATCCGCTAGAGAATTTTTGCACTTTTAGATCAACGCCACAGTAGAGGTCATGGAAATTAGAATAAGAAATGTATTTATGAATATTAATGAAGCAATGTTCAATTCAGTCAATCGTTATTTTGAACATAGGCTTAGAGTTTGTATTACACAAAATGGTAAACATATTGAACATTTCATTAAATGATTTTAGTGGCTTCTTTATAAATGTTTGTACGTAAAGTGTTTTACTGAAAAGTAAATATTTACGACGTTTTCTAATGAAATATTAAAACATGTGATGATCTCAATTCGTAATATATCATGAATTATCATGAATTTATTCATTAGTTTAATAATAACATAAAGCCTAAGGTAAACTTTATAAAAAACGAAATATTAAAAACAAGAATGCAAAAATGTCAGAAATTATGACAGAATAGAAGAATAGAAGTATTTTGTCTTAGGAATATCGCAAAATAAAAAAATATTAGACATTCCATTTAAAAAAATGAGATATGATGTTTTACATTTTTTCGTTTATCTCATTTATCTTGGACACAGTGTATAACAGAGAAATTTTGTTTCCATAAAAAGTTAAATCATAATTTTACTAACATCCCTACAAATATTTGAAATGTGAGTTTTTTTGCAATTTTTCGATAAATATAGTCCAGAAAATTTATTATTTTTGCCCATTTTAATTTTAACTTCCTTCAAGATAATACTATCTCTTATTATTAGTATAATTAAATTAAATTATTTTAAATTATTAGTACCTAAATAGAACTTTACTACGAACTAAAGAGTGGAAAAATCATTTTGATGCTTTTATGTGTATATATATATATATATATATATATATATATATATATATATATATATATATATATATATATATATATATATATATATATATATATATATATATATATATATATATATATATATATATATATATATATATATTTATATATATATAAATATAAATATATATATATATATATATATATATATATATATATATATATATATATATATATATATATATATATATATATATATAAATATATATATATGTATATATATATATATATATATATATATATATATATATATATATATATATATATATATATATATATATATATATATATATATATATATATATATATATATCCTTTGCGCCCATACTGATTTCATTCGTTCGCTATTAGCTTTTTCCTTTTGTCAGACCAAGTTGTTCCAGTCTTCCTACATTTTTCTCTCTGGTCAACCTTCCAAACGTTAACCTTGTGTCTGAAAAAGCCTCTATCCTGAATTTCACTCTGTGTGATATTTACTGATCTTAGGTCCTCTTTAATTCCAGCAATCCATTTAATTATTTCTACTTTAACTCTACTCCTATTTTCATAAAATTGGATTATTTGTCTAGTTAACCTACTTAGATTCATCCGTTTTATGTGTCCGTAAAACTTAAGTCTTCTTTTTCTCATATCGCTATGTATATCTGTGTATTGTTTGATTTCTTGGTTTTCTCGAAGTCGGTATGTTATGCTATTAATTTGTTTGGAGCCTAAGATTTTTCTTATGATTTTTCTTTCCTTCTTTTCAATCTCCTCGGTGTCTCTCTTGAGCATTTCTGCCCCATATAGACATTCTGGCTTAATATCTGTGTTGTAATGTCTGAGTGTTGTGTTTTTAGATATGCATTTTTTGTTATAAATATTTTGTGTAAGTCTCAATGCAGTTTCCATTTTTTGATATCTACACTTATTGGCCGCTTTTTCCAACCCGTTTTCCATGATTATTTCACCCAAATATTTGAATTGAGGGACTCGTCTGATGTTACCATATTTTGTTTTTAGAAATGGTATTCTTGGTCTGTTGCAAGTCATGTATTGTGTCTTTTCAAAGGAAATTTGGAGTCCAACCTTTTCTGCTATTTCTTTTAGCATATCAATCTGTTTTTGTGCCGTTAATATATCTTGAGCCAAAATTGCTAGATCATCAGTAAACGCCAGACAATCAATTTTGGTGACCAATTTTGAGGTTGGTTCTCCCCAGTTTAACGGGCTGGTCAATATTCAGGAGCGACATTTTTTCACGCCACACCTGTATTACTTTTTCTAGAACACAGTTAAATAAGATTGGCGAGGGGCCTTCCCCTTGTCTCACTCCAGTTTTAATTTCGAAGGGCTCTGAGATGTACCCATGAATTTAACTTTTGACCTTGAGTTAGTTAGTGTAGCTTTCATAATTGCCAGCGTTTTCAGATCTAGTCCTTGTTCTTTTAAGATTTGGAATAAAGATTCGCGGTCAATAGAATCATATACTGAAATTTGAAATCCATAAATGTACAGACGAGATTTTTATTGTAGAGTTTTTGATGTCGTAAAATCAACTTTAGATTCCGGATCTCTTCTGGACAGGTTCGGCCCGGTCAAAAACCTGCTTGATATTCACCAATTTTAGGTTCTAACTGTCCCTGGGCTCTGTCTAGTAGATATTGAGATAGAATCTTGTAACAAACTGGGAGAAGAGATATCCCTTTGTAGTTGTTTACATCCGTTCTATCTCCTTTCTTATGTAGTGGATGGATTAGAGATATACATATATACAGTAGGGCCTCGTTAATCCGGACTTCCGCTTGTTCGGTGATCGCTGTAATCCGGCCGGGCTTTGGGGTTCGCGGGGAAGGCGGGTGTAGGTGCGGGCTTCCATGAGCCAATCCGTCCTCAGTCTTTTGTTTATCGCCTTCCCTATCGCCTACAGTGTCAATTTAGCGCGCTCGTTAACATCATGGTGCCGTCACGTAAACATTCAACATTAACATTAAAAGACAAATTGCGGATTATAGAAATGTCAGATAAAGGTGACAGCTACCCTATCATTGCTCGAAAGTTTGGTATAGGCAGGTCAACTACAAGCGACATAAAGAAGAACAAAGACAAAATCTTGAAGTTTGTTAGCCTAACAGAACGTGGTCCCGGTGTACGAAAAACCCTGAAGAAATTGGAAAATCCCGTTTTAGAAGGTGCTTTGTTTACGTGGTTTTTGTTACAAAAGCGATTGCATGTTCCTGTAAGTGGTGATATGATTGAAAGCGAGTTACAAAGATATGAAGTGTTAACTGATGAGGAGATTGTGCGAGCGGCAATGTGTGACGACGATGAGCAAGATGAGGACAATAGCGTTAAAGTTCTCGTCTCCGAAAAACTTGGTAATTCAGAGACAGTAGGAACTTTAAGCACTGCTTTAAATGAACTGAAGATAACGAATTTGATAACCACCAAGTTATGTTTCTCCGTCGACTTAGAGACCGAGCTTTTGAAATGAAGTGCGAAAATTATAAACAGACGAGTATTGCAGACTTTTTCAAGAAGAATTAACTAATGTTTTATTTTAACTTACTGTTTTTCTTACATGGTTGCAATTTTGAACATGTAAATTTTTGTCTTTATACTTTAATTTGAAAATTGATTAAAAAAACTAGGGTTAAACATGTGTTTTATTACCACTAAATAGGGCATACAATAATCCGGCCGCATCGATAATCCGGAAAGGGTCTTGTTTTGGCCACTCCAGATTAACGAGGCCCCACTGTATATATATTATATATATATATATATATATATATATATATATATATATATATATATATATATATATATATATATATATATACGAGGTGTCCCATTAAGGATGGATCGCGGCCGTATCTTGAAAACTATTTATCCCACAGCTTTGGGGAAAAAAAAATTTACTAAAATGATCATGAGAAATTCACCAAAAATATTTTTAAGCTTTTAAAACGACCGCAAGAGGGCGTGACGAGCTAAACATTTTTAGAAATCATTTTTTTTGTGTATTTTCGAGTGTTAACTGAGTAAGAAAAATTCTCAGTTATAATTAGCAAACTGTCTCCTACAACTTTGTTTTATGACATTTTGTCGTAACTTCGCTAATAAAGAAGTGGGGGTAGTTTTACCTATTTAGATAAAAAGTCGTCTAATATCCGTTTGCCTTAACCGATTTTCCTCACTTTGGATTCATTTAAAAGGCAATTGTTGGGACAATCAGATAATCTGGGAGATAAATTACTTAGTTTATAAATGAAACCGCGAGGTGACGTTACATTCAACAATAGCTTTTTTGAAGTTTTGTTCAGTTTTTTCAAATAGAATGGTACAGCTTTTACTACATGGCAAGAAAGGAAATTTAAAGAGGAATCGTCCAGTGAAAACCCGAAATCGATATCTCTGACATGTCAAGAGATATTTCGATTTTTCTGAAAAAAATCAGTTAGTTTTAATTTTTACCGTAATACTAAGTTAAAAATTGGTCTTAATATTTAGGTCGCAATCGCAACCGCAACAATTTTATTTAAAAAATAAAATTATCTATTCAGTATCAATCATCATAAATGTTCTAATCCTGACCTTGATAATATTTTCTAATTTAATTATATAAGCGGAAAAAATGCCTTTCCCAATTGTTGCATTTTCTCTTTTGTGATGCTTAAATACTACTTGACAGAATATTGAAATCAGTCATTAATAAATATACCTACTCTTTCTTTTAAACTAAATGAATGGATGAATGAAATATGTTTGGGAGACAAAATTATTGGTCTCTTTATTTTTAATGGACATTTGAATAGTGAAATATATTTAAATTTTTTACAAAATGGACTGCCAGAACTAATGGAAGATGTTTCGTTGGAAACAAGAAGACAAATGTGGTACCAGCATGATGGATGCCCCGCCCACTTCTCGCAGGTGGTTCGAGACATCTTGGATGCTTCATTTCTAGCCATGTAATAAATGCTGTACCATTCCATTTAAAATAACTGAACAAAACTTCAAAAAAACTATATATGTATATATATATATATATATATATATATATATATATATATATATATATATATATATATATATATATATATATATATTTATATATATATATATATATATATATATATATATATATATATATATATATATATATATATTTATATATATATATATATATATATATATATATATATATATATATATATATATATATATATATATATATATATATATATATATATGTTAGTTCGTAGTCTTTCGGGGATGGAAAAATACATTAGTATATTAGTCCGGCAGTTCATCCGAACGTTTGTGCCTCGTTTGTTGGGAACGTGCAGACGTTTCGCCAGGTTACACTTGGCATTCTCAATGCTTGCCTGAAGACTGAGTCTAAGAGTCTAAAACTGAGAAACGTCTGTACGTTCGCAACAAACGAGACAAAAACGATCGGATGTACTCTAGGACTAATAGTCTAATATATATATATATATATATATATATATATATATATATATATATATATATATATATATATATATTAGATAATATAGTGGAGCTATATATATATATATATATATATATATATATATATATATATATATATATATATATATATATATATATATATATATATATATATATATATATAGCTCCACTATATTATCTGATTAAAATTAACTATTTGAATGTAAAATGTAAATAAGTAATAATAAATTGTTTTACTCAGGGATTTTTTAAAATTCTTTAAGTCGATTGGTTACAAGAATAAAATACGCTAAAACTCTCTCTAATGATGGACTTCTTGGCTGTGAACTGATTGTTTTATAAACAAACTCCGCTTTCAAAAAAATCCTCCCAAAGCCAGACAATTAGTGACATTTTTATGAGATATATACATCAGTGGGAAATGCTACGGTATCGTACTAACGCACCAAATCATAGACGTTACATTCTCGACATAAAATCACTATACTCTTATACATTCATTATCATTTTCGTCCATAGAAATTAAATTTTTGTTTGATATGTTATTTCAGATATTGGAAATTTGTTCGCGTTAACAGATGCGTCCTGTGAGACAGCGTAAAATGCCTCATCGAGATGGGAGAAAGATTAATTGCGGCTACGGCACTGGAATGAAAGTAACTCCATATACAAATAGCCAAATAAACACGGCGTGAAACGTCATTGGGTGTCGAGACAGATTTGAAATTTAAAATTATCCCATGACGGGGCGAAGCGTTGTGATGGGGTTAATGACATGCGCGATTTACTCGATGACAGTTGCTTGTATGGACGATACAGACTCGCATCGATTTAATTTTTTGTAGAAACAAAACCTATTAAGAGATATATTCAATTAGCGATCCTATCCGGTCAGAAGCTTCATTTCAGATGTTGAAACAGATTTATGGAAAGGCCAAGTGGACATGTTTTTCGCACTCTATACAAAGCAAAAAGTGACAAATGGAAATTAAGTAAAATACTTATTGATTAATTTGTCCGTTACTTTGTGACAGTTCATTTTTTAAAAAGGAATAAAACAATTTTTTACTTTGTTATATATCACTTTTATTTTTAAACAAAATTTGTGTGGCTATACATTTTACGAAACTATAGCCACACAAATTTTGTTTAAAAATAAAAGTGATAGATAACAAAGTAAACAATTGTTTTATTCCTATTAAGTAAAAAACGTTATTTATAAATGAAACAACTTGAAATCTATTGAACGACCTAACAACGTGCTAATTTTTTTTTGGTTATATTACAATATATTTTGACATTAATCATATATATGACATGACAGATGACAACCGACATTATTAAAAACGGATCATACATAATATTGGCATTTCTATTCTTTAAGATACTACCAACTATCTCGTAGAATTAAGACACCATTCTTAACATTTGAATAAAATACGAATACTTAATTCTTGGTAAATCCTTGGTCAATATATCAACTACCATTTCGTTAGTGCTGATACTTTATATTAATGACATTATTTGAAATAAATTCTCTAACAAAATGGTACTTCACATCAATGTGTTTAGACCCCTTATGAAATACTGGATGAACTATTAAAACCTAACTCATTTAAAATGTTTTTCAAATAAACTTTCCAAGGGCTTCCAATAACTTTCTATAAGGAAGATGGCTTAGATTACTCAAGTCTGGATCAATATTTTTTACCTTTTTTGCTTTACAATCTATGAGAGTACTAAATTGTCCATGCCAAAATTTTTCAAAACCTGAGGTCCTTTATAGCAAATTCTGAGCCTAGTTTTAATTTTAAACATGTAATTTCCTTTAAATTGTTGGAAAAAAACAAAAAATCGTCAACATATAATGCTATCATGGTTAATGAATTCTTGTCCTTCTTTATAAATAAACAATACTCATATTTTGACTTATTATATGCCAAATTAGACAAGACTTTATTTACTCTAGCATTCCATGCCCTAGATGACGATTTCAGTCCATAAATAGCCCTTTTTAATTTATACACTTTATTCTCCATGTTTTTAATAATAATCCCCTCTGGCTGTTTCATATAAACAGGCTGTTCCAGAAAACCATTTAAAAATGCAGTCTTTAAATCGAGATGTATGATTTTTAAATTTAATTATACAGCTAAACTAATCAACAATCTTAAAGTAGAATGGCTCACTGCAGGTGCAAACTCTTCAGCATAGTCAATATTAGCTTTCTGTACACAAACGTGCCCCATATTTCACCTCTGCGGAGTCACTCACTTTTGTCTTGAATACCCTCTTGCATGTTACAATAGTGGATGAATCTGATACACTATCGATGAGTTCCCAAGCATCATTGACTTGAAAACACTTGATCTTCTCTGTCATGGCTTCTTTCTATAGTTCAGCATCTACCCTTGAAAGCTATGTCAAGATACGCTCCACAGACTTTGGATTATCAATTAAATTGAAGCCAAGATCTTGCTCACATGTATAGGTTACGCAGTCCTCATTTGGTTTTATTGTCCTTTGCGACCTCCTATTTTCCAAGTTTTCTGTTTATAGAATGTCATCAGCATCACGTCCACCACAAAATCTTGTCGATGGATGTCGAAAGACGAGTCATACTCTGAAAATCTTTGATTGGAAGAGATTTGTTGATTCACTTCAATCCCCACTGTTGATTCCTGTGGTTCACAAAACACTAATTGTTTTGATGGTTTAATTATCTCTTCAATGGCAACATCTCTTATTACCAAATGCCCAAATCGCTTGTGTCAGACTTCTCCAGAGACTAATAAATTTAATTGTGACTTCTTAAAGTTTATTTTGTAAACATTATTCATTAAATTAGCCTTAGCAATTAGCTGACCACTTTTATTATAACTATCACAGCCCTTAAGATGAAAAACTATTTGATTATGGTTTTTTATGAGTTGACTTACCGATAATAAGTTTGGCATTCATTTTGGTACATAAAAAACATTGGACACTTTAACAGAATGCTCCCCGTCAGCCACTGTTGTAATTTGAACATTACCAGAACACTTTATAGCTAACACTGTGATTTCCTTCATTGGCAGTTCTTTATTGACATTTTCGAGCCAGTCCTTCCTGGAGGTCAGATAAACACTACATCCTGAATCCAAACATCAATCTGGATTGTTAAAATTGCCTGTTAAAAACACTCCATTAAAGTCGTTGGATGAATTTTCACTGTGTCTTTTATATTCTGGACATTTGTTCATAAAATCTTTTTAAATATATTTTCTTTCTTCTTTGTGTTCTGATTCTTTTGAAAAGTCGAAGAGCCATGGTAATTCGAGAAATTCATGGTAATACTATTTGATGCCCAATTAACAAGAGGACTAGACAAAATTTCGAAAAAAAAATGGACATTAAGGTTGTGTACAAACCATATAATCAATTAAGAGAAGTTCTGGGTAATCCAAAGGATAAAGTAGAGCAACATGAAAAGTCGGTGATTTACGAAATTAGTTGTCACGACTGTGATCGAAGGTATATTGGGCAAACAAAAAGATCCGCATTGACAAGATATAAAGAACATATTGTCCACATTAGATATGGGAGAAATGAAAAATCTTGTGTTGCCCAACATGCAATCGAACATGACCACAGTATAAATATTAGTAATTTAAGACTAATTAAAAGGGTTAATAATAATATTGCTTTGTATGCATATGAAACCATTCAAATAGAAAAATGTAAGAAAATCATGAACTTTTTCAATTATTAATGTAAGGCTTAGTACACTTCACGCTTCATGATTTTTACACGCTTCGTTAGGTATGGTTTTCATATAAATAGAACATAGTTTAGTTTTAGAATTAGATTAAATCATCTCCTGATGATGCTAACATGGTTAGCGAAACGTGCGTTGAGCAGTGCAAAAAAGCGTTTTGGTGTTTATTGGAAAATCTCTTCAAGTTTAGTGTTTCACATCAAAGGTTCCAATAGAAGAATTGACTCTGTATATTATTGGATGGTCAGATGCAGAATTTGATTCTGCATCGATTCGCTATAACTTTTTTTAAACCTATTTCCAACGGTTTTCTTGTTAATCCATATTTTATATTTTAATGTGATTTTTGGCAGAAACCGATACATCGCCATCGTTTTTTTACCGAAACAAAATGAACAGGACTGAAACGACAGAAATTCACTTTAGTTAGAACATGAAATTAAAACAGGAACATAACAAAATTTAGAACGTAATAACAAATAAAAAATATAAAAAAAATTAAAAATGATTACCAGAAATAATAAATGAATGTAAAATTAGAATAATTGTTACATATGACCGCCATGTTGGTTCAAACACAGGATAATTCTGCCATATATTCCTCGCAAAACAGACCTCCGAATTTCGTCTGGACTTAGATTAGTGAACGCCGGTACAGGCCTATAGTACACTAATTCTTTTACCCAGAGGTAAAAATCCAAGGCAGTCAAATCGGGTGATCTGTGTGGCCAGTTCTAGGAGCGCTGTGGGCCAATTCACCGATCCTCGAACATCAAGGTCAACTGCTGGTGTACAGCTATAGTGGAATGTGCTAGAGCAGAATCCAGCTGATACCAACTGTTTGTTCTGTCACGTGGACGTAGAACACTTAGGAAATCACAACAAACCCTCTGAGTACTCCAGGTCCATAATTAAACAAAAAACGTTAAAATTAAAATGCTCCTGGTGATTATGTTTCCTTATGATATGTGGATTATCTTGTGTCCAGTAGCGATTTATAATTCCTTGTCTGCTTAATTTTGATGCATTAGCCCACATAATCTTATGAAGAAATCTCGGATCTTCGGTCATTTTTATTCACATAAACTCGCAAAAGTTGACTCGTCTTTCCTCATCATGAAGACGTAATCCGTGCACAATTATCTTAGAAAAGGGATACATTTAATGTTTTTTTAATATTCTATGGATTGATGCTCTTGAAATAACCAAATCCAGCGCTACTGCTGGAGTTGAGCTCCGTAGATAAGTTTGAAAATAAGCCAACACATTCCCCTCGTTATATTCATTATCTATTACGGGCTTATACTCCCAGATGAGTAGGGCGCAGAAGATACTGTAAAAAGAGCACGAATTTGTGAATGGAAAATTGGACACCATAATGGGCTATAAACTCCATTCACTGCAATTTTATTTACAAGCATGATATTAAATCTTTTTTTCAGTTTTCAAGATTTCTCCAATAAAAAATCTAAATGACGGATGGTTGATATTATCAAAGGAATATTGTTGTTTGAATCATCTCGATTTGATGATGCCGATATCGTAAAACATTTGGTAGTTGACGAGTATTCACTTAGAAAAGTGTCGACATGTCACCTGAACTTTCCGATGGTCGTTAACGTATAATTGCGCGTGTTTTGGCACAGTATTTTTGACAGGAGATTGATGCCCTCGACGCAGACTTGAAGTCACTCAGTGACACTGCCTATTCGAGGTGACATGGACATGCATGGATAAATAATGTTCTTCGGACAAATGCCGTTCGCTTTTCTAAAACAAGTCCAGTTGCTGGGAAACAAACATTTTATATTATTACACAGGTGCACAGTGGATTCGGCGCCGGAAAGAGTAAAACTGTTTTTGAATATGCTCGTTATGTTGGTTCTAACGGTACATTTTTTTTTAAATGTAGGTGTAGTGTTCGAGATATGATACAATGATAAAAATGCAATTATTTCATATGTTTTACCTTTTGTTACATCACTGAACATGGAGAAAGCTTCTTTTTCGTGATTTCTTCGAGTGAGTTTCTTCTAGGTACTCACCCATGATACTCCAGCAGTAATCAACCATCATGTGTTCATCCCATCGACCTTTCTTTCGTATTTTTTAGGTCCTGAAGAAATCGCTGTTCTTGTTCCTCACTGTAAAAACCAAGGCTGACCAGAGATTTGTCCTGATGATTGTGGAAGTAGTAAACTTTGATGCTCATGTTACATCCAAGTTTTCTAAAATTTTCGAACTTATAATTGTTTATTATTTGTCCATAGGCAACAAGTCTTGAATAATTTGAATGTTATCGACAAACATTTGTAAGTCACTTCTCAAAATTCGTCGTAAACTGTGTGGAGAAATTACCAATCGTCCACAACGTTATCGAATCGATATTTCTGAAGTCTCCTCAAGACTTTGTTCCACTGTGCAATATCTACAAGGCTTCGCACAGTTAACTAAGAAAAGAGAGGCTTATGAAACAATTGTAAGATCAACTGTAGCGCTAACGAGTAAAGTGTGGATATTGGGAGCATCAAAAGAGAAACTTTTGGGGCTCTGAGAGCGTTAAATTCGCTAAAGAATTATCTGTCTGTCTTGTTGCATCAGGGAATCTTCCTAACCTGCTAAACTAAATACAAAACTGTTGATAACGCAGGTCTACAAAATACTAAAAAAATTGGTACCACCGAGATTTACAAGTAATTTTAAAGTATAGTTAGTGTCTAGTAGACCGGGGCAAAAAAATCTTTTTTTTTTTAAAGGATACCGAAAATATTATTTGCGATGATAAAAAAAATATTGTGAACGTTAGAGCTCTTAATACTTATATTAAGAAGTGTATCATCGCGACTGTTGGTTTTTGAATAGCAATCGCATCTTTCGTACAAAACTCCTAAACCATCAATTTAAAAAATTTGAGCAATATATTTCTTAAAGAGAATTGAATTCTCTACAAAAAATTCTCATTATAAATTTACGTCAAACAAGCCGTTTCCATGTAATCGTGCCTGGAACACTGATCTGTTTTTACAATTTTATTTTTCAAATTTGAAATTTTGTAACTAATGAAGAAATCAATATTTGATTCCTTAAGGAAATTGAATGGGCCACAATAAAAGGTATCTTAACATTTTTCGATAAATTCACTCCTCCCAAAGTTATTCAAGGTTAAAGTTATTTTATCGATGAAGATATATACTTCAATAACTTTGGGAGGAGTGAATTTAACGAAAAACATTAAGATACCGTTTTTGTAAAATAATATTTTCGGTATCCTTTTAAAAAAATTTGTCGATTTTTTTGGCCCAGTCTAGTGTCTAGCAACACTCTCAGTAACATTAAATTATTAACAGTCGTAAAGTGTGTAACCTACTCACATTGATACTATTTTCTTCTCACTAACCATTTAACTCGTTTATTTTTGTTGTTTGTTCCATTTAAAAGTTAGTAAATAAAACCTGGAAGATGTCATCGTCAAAACGATCGTGTTTAAACGACCCGAACACTTTTTGTTACTTTGGCGAGTTACTTGGCGAGTATACGGTGAAAAAGTTTCGAAAACCTATATATGAATTTGTTTAAAATGCGTATGTCGCTTACTTTAACTTGAAAATTATAGACGTTGATACACCATAGATTCCAAACAATGTTTGCAAAATGTGTAGTAAACATTTAAGGCAATGGACGAATGGTAAAAGAAGTCAGTTGAACTTTGGTGTGTCTATGATTTGGATGAAACCACGATGACTGTTATTTTTGCTTAGTCAAGGCACACGATATTAACCGAAAAAATAACCCGATCTCGTATCTGCTAAAAAATCTACCTGTTTCTCGTTCAGACGATGTCCCTGTTCCAACTTTTCGTAGCCTGTCTGATCTATCAGATACATAATGTAGTACTTCCAAAGATAGACAAACTTGCACTAGCGAATAAAGTGATAATTTTGAAGCTACGTCGACAAAACCTTTACTTTTTACTCAAGACTCTTTAAGTGATTTTATCAGAGACCTCAAACTTTCAAAAGAAAGATCAGAACTGTTGGCCTCCAAATTCAAAGAGAGCAATTTACTTTCGTAACGTATTCGAGAAAAAGAACTGCTTGAAGAACTTCTGTTTGTGAGATAGCTGAGCTATAAGCGAGAATTGGATTAAAATAAATTAACCTGAAAGAAAATACTTGACAGTTGGAAAACACACAACTTGACAGTTAAGAAACAAACAAATATCACAAATACAGCGTTAGTTACTAGATAGAAAATTATTTTGCCTCCATTGCACGTTAAATTGGCACTAATGAAACAGCATGTCAGAGCATTGGATAAAAATGGTTTATGTTTTAATTACACAGGGTCGGCAAGGAGGAATGGTGTTTTTGAAAAAAATGACACACTCTTATTTTTAAACAAATATCAAAATATAGTACTTTTGTCACCAGGTGTCCCATTAAGGATGGATCGCGGCCGTATCTTGAAAACTATTTATCTCAGAGCTTTGGGGAAAACAAATTTACTAAAAATGATCATGAGAAATTCACCAAAAATATGTTTAAGCTTCTAAAACGACCGCAAGAGGGCGTGACGAGCTAAACATTTTTAAAAATCTTTTTTTTTTGTGTATTTTCAAGTGTTAGCCGAGTAAGAAAAATTCTCAGTTATAATTAGCAAACTGTCTCCTACAACTTTGTTTTATGACATTTTGTCGTAATTTCACGAATAGAGGGGTGGGAGGAGTTTTACTTATTGAGATAAAAAGTCGTCTAATGTCCGTTTGCCTTAACCGATTTTCCTCAATTTGGATTCATTTAAAAGACAATTGCTGGGACAATCAGATAATCTGGGAGATAAATTATTTAGTTTATAAATGAAACCCCGAGGTGGCGTTACATTCAACAATAGTTTTTTTGAAGTTTTGTTCAGTTTTTTCAAATGGAATGGTACAGCTTTTACTACATGGCAAGAAAGGTAATTTAAAGAGGAATCGTCCAGTGAAAATCCGAAATCGATATCTCTTTTCAAGTTCATCCTTAATGGGACACCTGGTACATTAGTGCTATATTCTCATTAAAGTATACATAATACAGTCAGGTGCAAAAAATCACATCATTTTCGAGTGCCCAGTATCGAAAGTTCTGTTAGTGTTTGCCCATTTTCATTTATGGGGAATGGTCCATAAATGAAAATGGGCATCGTCACTCATGAACAAAACGATGTTGTCGTCCAGCAAACATATGCCGTCTCACAAAGTCATTTTGTTGCAATTTTTCGACAACCATAATTTTATACGAATGGAAATGAAGGTCCAAGTGTAAAATCATATTTTAAGAGCATTGTTTTAAAAGCATTTCGAAATCGTCGCTGTGTGAGCACAACAGAACGACCAGTTTCAATAAAAGAACGATCAACCATCCTGAAAACATTCACTCGACACTGACGCGCGTAACAGTCGTTTCAAAAACACGATATATCTGCCGGACTCTGTATATCGAGGAAATTTCCTAATTTGAGCAAGGAGAAAATTACGTCTGGCATTTTCGATAGATTGCAAATTCGGCTTTTGATTAAATATAACATTTTCGTGCATTCAATGAATGATTAGAATTATTAGAATTTCGTCAAAGTTATACAAATTTTCTTAGGGAGTACTATAACACCTGCCATCAAATTGACAATTTTCTTACTAAATTGACTTTGAATATAAAATTAACAAAAAGAAGCCTTGCATATCTTTATGCACATATAAATGGAGACGGAAATGGTCATATTGAAACACCATAGACGACTAATTGTTTTGAAATTTTGGTAGTTGGTGTCAACTTAGAAGTTTAATAGTAGATTTGAATAATTTTAGTATGTTTTAATAATCCAGTAAAGCTGGAATACTCTTTTTTGTATGTTTTAGTGTAAATACATGTAAATATTTATTATATTGACAATAAAAGCAATTGTCAAGTATTTAGAAATAAAAACGTATTTTGTTTGAATGAAAATTTAAGGTTATGAAGCCCACATATCGCCTAGTATGCTTAGGCGCAGTATGCATAGGCGACAAAACATCATATGACAGACCGAAATGTTCACCAAGGTCATCGAAAATTGCAGTTGGAGAAAAATTTTGAAGTTCCATCATTCTTATTGGTAGACCCTTTATATTCAACCTTAGCGGGAATAAGCAGCGAGACACTCATATTAGCGCCATCTAAGCTATCACATTTTTACCAAAATTAGTTCTATCGACAATTCTAAAAGATAATTTGTAATGGCTTTGATGAGGAGCAGAGCCTCCAAATCATATGGCTGATACTGTAAAGATATCTCTACTTTTGTCCTACAGTGTATATTTTTGCTTAAATAATTTCCTACCTGTGTATATCCAATCAGTATGGGTGTTTTGTAAGGCGACCTAACAATTGCAAAAGCAATAAAAATCTGTTACGATCGTTAAACAATAGCGAGCAAAGCTTTTGCGTTTACTTGTTT
>JARFXV010000189.1:0-143814 GCA_031761425.1 Cosmopolites sordidus | reverse complement strand
GTTAGAGGCGAACGATCTAATTACGGTGAATGAAGGGGGTATTCCTACCTTCTGCGCTGCAACTAGCAGTTCTCTCATCGACATTATCATGCCGTCAAGTGGATTAAGCAATATTATTACTAATTGGGGAATAGAAGTAGAGTCCGCAATATATGTTTCGAACTCATACGCGGAGAATTGAACAATAAAAGAGAACAGATAAACAAATCCTATCGAGGATGGCGAATATCCCCAGAGATTCTAGAAACTTTTAAGAATAACTTAGCGACAAGTCCAAATAAGGGAAGGCTGGTTAGCGAGCCACATGACCTCATTAAACTGATAAAAGATCTCTGTAACAAGTATCTCCCAAGAAAGAGACAACCTAAACACAATTCATTCCCCAGTGTATTGGTGAACATTAGAAATTGCTAAAATGAGAAGACGATGCATAGCTCAAAGATCATTCGTGCGTTCTAGAAAACTAAGAGACAACAACGGTTGCACAAAAGAACAGGCATTTAAAATAGCAAAGAATGATCTAAAAAAAGCAATAAAAATATAGAAAAACAAAATGTGAAGAAACTTAAGCGAAGAACTAGAAAATGACATATGGAGCAAAGGATATCAGATTGTAACAAGAAAATATGCTGTGCCATTTCTTCCAGCACAGGCCTGGCCCTTGCTCTTACCACCACCACCGGGTCATCAGCGTACGCCACCATAGTAACTCCCTTCGCTGTGCTGATTCTCAGGAAAATATTCCATAGTAAAGGTCCGAGGATCGATCCTTGCGGTATTCCGCAGGTTGTTAATATTTTGTCCCCCACTGGTTTATTATGTATCTGTCTGAGAGGTATGATTGGATCATTTTAATTAGGTACTGACTGATTTTTGCTCGATGTATGGCATTCACAATCTTTTCCCAGGGGGCTGAGTTAAAGGCATTTTCCCCCACGTGACCATTGTGCAGAATTCTCGGTTATTGTAGGCCTTCGTTTTTATTTCTTAGGGAGTTTCCATAATCTTCGATAGTGCATTTAGAGTTGATTTTCCTTTCCTAAATCCAAATTGATGGTCGTATAAGATTTTACGGTCTGTTATCTCTTTCTCCAGTCTGCTTTTGATCAACGCCTCTAGAAGTTTTCCGGCAATATCCAGTAGGCATATGGGTCTACATGATCTAAGATTTAACGGGTCCTTTCTAGGCTTCTCAATTAAAACCAACTTTGCTTCCTTCCATATATCTGGGCCTTTGGCTAAGCACGTGTTTATAACACTGGTAATATAATCTGGATTATACAGGGTAACGACCTTCACGATCTCTGGAAGAATGTGATCTGGTCCTGCGGCTTTGCCTGTCTTTATTTTGTTTGCTGCATTTATAATTTCTTCTGGTGTGAAAAGCGTAGTGTGTCTCTCCAGGAGGTCGGTAAGGTATTTGTAACTTGTAACAGGTATTTGTTCCGTCGGGGCCATTACATTCGGGAGTGTTATGCTCATATGACCAACATTTCTGCCAATTACTAACCTGGATTCTTTTGAGGATGGAGTAATTTACCAAACCTACCCATATTTTGTTATCCTTTGTTAATAAATCCGCGGAGGTTATGTCGCTTGTTAGGGTGACTGTCAGTGTTTCTCGTGCATTTGGTCTAAGATCGCCGAGTTTGTATGTATGTTTTCCTTCAACGGGCCCAATTTTTTTTCCAATTGCAATTATGAGGTCTTATTTTGTTGTGGTGGCATCTATGCCTCTAATATGTAGTAGGACTAGTTTATGTTTTATGTCATTCCTTCGTGTTGTTTTTAAATTTGTGTTTACTTTTAGAATCTTGTCTAGCTCTGCCAATGCTTCTTGGTCTTTTTCAATGGTAATAAGTAGTTTACCGTTCTTGGTTTTTCTTAGACCTCGAATGGCGTTCCCAACTGTGTTGTTATTTTTTAACATTTCCTCGCAATTCTTTAGCACTTCTTTATAACTTTTTCCTGGCTGCTCTACTATCATCGCGTAGATATTTCGTTGCTTGTTTTTTGGTCTGTCCAGGTCGTTTGTAGCTATAGTCTGCTTGCTTGTGAATATTTTGACCTTAGTATTAGAGCCATGAAAGAAATATTCATTAAAAAGTCATTTTCCTTAATCTCTCTGGTGTCATACAATTTATGTGGTGCATTGCAACCCACGTGTGGCCCGTTGTTTCGTTTTTTAGTCTTTGGATTTTTATAATAATTTAGTTCGATAAGCTCAAAATCTCCAGTTATTTCAATAAGTTCTGGAAATCTATCTTTGTACATCTTCTGTATACTCTTGTCCATGTCCATAAATACAGTTGCTTTTGTTCTTGTAAATATGAAATATGGTCCAACATAATCTTAAAAAGGCCATTAACATGATCTTAAAAAATATTTATCAAATATTAATTTAAGTAATGTGTTATTGACATAATGGTGAAATTGATGAATTAAACTGTATCATGGCAAAAGAGGCATACAGTGGTGGAGACGTTATAGAATTATTTACAGATTAAATATCTTTTTTTAGTCAATTGACTGATTTATCAGCTCTAATAAAATTAACCTAGAGGTTAGATTAAAGAGGTTATTTTTAAAAATATTCTAGTAATTGAATTGAATTTTTTCAAAACAAATAAATTTACAATTTATTACTTTTAATATTTTTATTAATTGTTTTATTATATATTTAGAATATATTAACGTATTTTTATCACCATTAAATTTAACGACAGCTACACACTCAACTTTACCAGAAAATGAAACTTTACTTTTAGCATATGTGTGATCACAAAAGAAAAATCGATATTTCCTACATGGGAAAAGTTTTTTTAAAGAAAATACCTTCTTTAAGTAATAGTCACTATAGACGGTCACTACCACTTTTATTTTTAAAATTTGTGTGACTATTGTTTCGTAAAACGATTTTACATTCTCAAAACTAAGTTTTAAAGTAGTGTTTGTGAATGTAAAATCGTTTTACGAAACTATAGTCGCACAAATTTTTAAAAATAAAAGTGATAGATAACAAAGTAAAAAATTGTTTTATTCCTTTTTAAAAAATGAACTATCACAAAGTAACGGACAAATCAATCAATAAGTTATAGAATTAATTATAAATCATTAATTGATTTTTTTTTACAAATATATAATTTTTTTAATTGGCATATTCTTTGATTTTGACATATTTTATATATTTTTTAAGCTAATAGTTTTGGGTGTTATACTTTTAATGGTATTAGGTGTAAAAAATATGTAGTATATATAATATGTCATTATATATACTACTTAAATTATCAGTATCAGTACTGAAATTAATTACTGTTAGCTTTAAAAAAATTATAAAATATGTCAAAGTCAAAAGCATTACATTTGCGTTATAAAAATTATGTTGTTACAATAATACATGTTCTGTTCCACGACATAATGGACTTCTATGCCAAATTTCATTAGAATCCTTGCATCCGTTCGAACGTGATTATAGGACAAACATCCACACCAACATAGTTTCACATTTATAATATTAGTAAGATTAGCGAAAATCAAATAAAAACTCACCAAAACTTTAAATATGTAAAAAATTATTGGAAATAATAAATTTAACCAAATATATTAATAAATAATCCTTAACTGAATATAGAAATAATCGACAAATATAAGTTTATAATCGTATTATTAAAGATCACACAACGTTGAAAAATTATCTTGACAGCTGAATTTAAACTAATTGTCACATACGTCGATCGTCCGATTTCTATTAAATTTTCATTTTTCTAATAATAATCTGCAAACATAACTTCGTTAAAAGCTAAAGAAATGATTACAAATAAATTATAAATATTTATTAATTAAACATTACAGCTAAACACTATATAATGATCGATAACCTTCTTTTGTACACAGTAAGAAACAAGTGTAAAAGTTTCCGCGGTTTTCGATGTTATATTCAACTCGGATGTTATATTTATTCCAATTAATTTTTGCATTAACAGTTCTTGATCAATATTCATGAAGTATAAGGAATACTTCTGCCAAGTTTCAAGTCTGTAGGAGTGACAGTTAAAAAAACGCCTATAGGACATCTCGTCAAAAAATAAGAGAAAAATGAAATCCTTTACACCCCCATACCTCCCTCCAATTCACCCCTTTGTGAATAGATTTTCGAACAATCCATTTTTAGTAGATGTTTATGTATTATAAGGAACATCCCTGCTAAGTTTCAAGTCTGTAGGACCTATAGTTAAAAAACGGGATTTTTTGCATTTGACACCCCCACAACCCCCCTTCGGACTTTACTATCGCAAAACCTGTACTTAGCTGATCTGTATATCCATACAAAAAATGATATTTTGACATTTGTAACTAAATGCCTTCTATACAAACGAGGACGTGGGAAATTCAACCGGTTTCCACATTTATCAACTACAGAACCGAATGAACCATTTTGACTATTCATTTGAAATAAAACTGAGAATAAACTGAAACAAATTGAAAATAAACATACCAGAATGAATTTCGGGCATTTTTCAGGTTCTAGTACAGAAAACTTTTTAAAACTACTAGAAGAACTGATATGGTTATCAACAGTTCTAACTTTAAAAACATACACATTATCCTGGACTACATGCCAGGATATAAACATTTTTAATTAATATTTAACGAACGTGGTGTCATCACAAATATGTTAACTAAAGAAAGAAATCGATATTCAAATAAATAGCAAAAAAGTTTATCGTTATTATTAGGTTTTTTATTTGTATATGTATATGAACATAAACTGCTCTCAGAAGTATTTTTAACTACATTTGTTATTTGAAATTTATTATCGTCCTTTGTTACGGTATATTTTTCATATAAATAATGGGAATGTTACTGTAAACGATTTTAAATATAATCTTATACTTTTAAACTTCAGCGTGGCTTATTTGAAACCTTGTTTTTATACAACCCAGGTAGAAATATAGATATATAAAATAGTGCATATTTGTCACTGAATCTAATTATTTTTTAATTTGTGTTAATGTAGACTGTAGTCAATTTACATAGCTTTCACGGTTTTGTTATTTAATCCATATGTAAACTAATCATTACGTCGCTCAGTTTGAACAAATAATAGAGCTCAAAATTTACCTCCAAATAAACGCAAATAAATAAATCTCAAAATGAGGTAACTGTTTTAATTGCATCGTAGAAAATCATGCATTTCAATAAAGAAAATCCGTGTGGGGTTCCTGATCCACCATTGGGAACCTCTCCAGGCGGCGGAAAGGGAAACGCCGCTTAGATATGGAACGTCGCCGATATGTAACGATGAGGAAATTAAATACTTGGGATTGATACAGTAACATCTGATTGGAAAATGGGTGGTTCCAAACAGCGTCAGAACCTCGTGTTAAAGGCGGCTGAATTAAAAACCAGTGAATGTAATGATAAACCTCACCATAACTTTTCACTAAGATCTTACAATGGTGAGCCTACATAAATCAATGGTCCCTAGTCTCAAATAGCTTTTAGATCAGCAATAGGTAATAGGAATCTACCGGTTAAAATGTAGGATGACCAGAATTTAGATCAAGAATTTCTGGTATATTATGAATATTCTGGTAATAAAACTGAAAATGTCCACCACGGAAATGTATCATCGGTATATTCATAGCGTCCCAAGTAACATAAAAAATATGAAAACATTACTTTGTCTTGAAACATGAGGTAGAACTATTATATCAACAACTGAGTGAAGTTACGGAAACCATAAAGAATAACAGAGTGACCTACATCATTCGTGATTCGAAACAAACAGACAAATTGTATGAATTCTGCTAAGAAAATGATATGGTACCAAAGAGATGGTTTAAACTACATGAGCAAATACTATATACGTGGAAGGGGAAATAACACACGACATATTGATCAAAGTAATTCCTGACAAACAACAAATACTTGAAACGTGAAGCACATATATTAAAGTCAATTAACCACCGGTTTCATAAAATTCAGAAAAATGTCTGAAGAATATCTGACGGACACACAGTTTGGTTATAGAAATGTTCTTTGAACACGGAAAGTTTTGTTCCTTTTTGAAAATTCTTCTTCAGAAATATGCTCAATTGGTATTCAGATAGGGTACAAATTAGGCTAAATTAATGGATATACTATGAGATATTGGTGTCGATAGCAGAGATGCGAGTAAGAGTACGAATTATTGAAAATCCATACTGCCGAAAAGATAATAGTTTGAGTAAATAGAAAACAAACAGATGAACACTAGATTCAGCCAGGTGTTTGAGATAAACATGAATAACGATTTAATAAAAACCATTCGTCTTTAAATTGAATTAAGAGCAGAGGATGATTAGTCTGAATATTGACGTGAGCAAAACAAAGCCCACGGTTTTCAACAATGTGGCTCCGTCAGATGATTAACTATTGATAAATGAACAGTAAGTTCAGCCAATAACATGTTTTAATAATATTGGTTGTTACCAACAACCAATTATTGGCACAGAATAACTACAACCCAGGCACACAGAAATATAATATAGGATTGAAACACCCAGCACACCTTTTTAAAAATGCTATTCCTTTTCTGAAATGATAATCTAAATGCTAAACTTCGTCAAAGAATGATCAACTGCTACATTTGGTCTAAATTCTAATAAAGGGGTTGTCTCTAAAAGTCTGGACCCAAAAAGTTGTCGCAATCAACCGACTAGAGGCATTTGAACAGACATTCAACCAAACGAAACTATGTTTAATAGAGCAGATACAGTCTGGGATAATTGTTAAGTGCTGAAGTCTAGTGCTAAGTCTCTCAGATAATATTAATATAAAATTCTTCAGACAGAAAAAAACAGGCCTCCTGATTGAAGAATATCCGCGAATTGGCACAATTTAGAACAACACAACACAATTTATACACATACAATTACACATACAATTTAGAGTAGCAACTTCCATAGTAATTGCCAACGTTAGGACGACTTAGTCAGTCATTAAAAAAAATTAGTATAAACAATAACTAGTAACGACTAAAGATGCGGCATATAATTGAATTGATGAGCCTGTAACCACAATAAACAAAGAAGTTTTTTTTTAATAACCTGGAAGTATACATTTTTATGCTGATTTCGAAATCAAACGTCGCGCGTTGTCAGAGACCACGACCAGCTCGAGATGTTGCCCTAGATTCTGAAGATGTTAAAATCACCTTATCAAATCAAGACTTCTAAAAAGAGCCATTTATGTCCTACCGAATATCAAGAACGCCTGGGTGCCGTATCACGACAATTCTCTTTGCTACACAGCGATTTCAATTAAGAAATTTTTAATAATACAGGATGTCTCAAAATAATCCAACTATTTAAGTTGAAAATAAAAAAAACTGATTGTAATTATTTTTTATTGGTACCAGTATAAAAGTAAGCCGTTCAAATGACGGCCAACTTTAATGGCGGCACTCCTCAAACCTCTTGCGAAGATTATCGAAGGCTTTTCTAAGTTGTCGAGGAATCGATCTAATATTTTCTTCAATATTACTTTTTAAATCTGTCAAATTTCGAGAATCGTTATCGTAGACGACGCTCTTAAGATGACCCCACAAGAAAAATCTGGTGGGGTTAAATCAGAGCTCCAAGGCGGCCATTCAACGTCTCCTCTTCGTGAAATCACCTTTTCGGAGAACAACTCGTAGAACGTCGCCAAAGAGTCGCTGGTGGTATGCAACGTAGCTAAGTCTTGCTGAAACCTTGTCATGTCTCTATGGTCCTCAAAAAAATAAGGTCCAAGAATGCAACTAACTGACATAGCGATCCACACGGTTATTTTAAGGCTGTGCAACGGGCGTTGATGTAACACAGTTGGGTTCATCTCTCGCCCAAAAGTGGAAATTTTGACGATTGACGTACCCGTCTAAATGGAAGCTAAAGAAAATGTCAAAATTACTGAATCTCTCTAACATTACATTCACATAATTCAGTCTCTTAACATAATCATTTTCATTCAGAGATTGCACAATCTGAATTTTGTTGGCCTTAAGATGCAAATCAGATCGCATTATGCGCTGAATCGTCGCTCTAGATAATTCCAATTGAGACTCACGCTTCCTGAGACTGTCGCCTTACAAAATTCGCAACAAACTCGATGTTTCCAGAGGTTCTTGCTGTACTTGGACGGCCATGACGGATGTCACCCATAATGTTTTCAGTAGCGTTGTATACCTGGATCCACGCAAGAATGGTTGCATTACTTGGGGTTTCTCCAACGTTGCGATAATTACATCGGAATAACCGATGAACGCCAATGAGTGATCGCTTGTTCTCGAACTAGGCGCACACGCAAAACGCGTTTAGCTCAATCGTATAAGGCATGATGGCAACTAAAAATGTATAGTCTGACCTAGCGAGCGATGCGTGCTTACCCCTTCCACCGCGCTATATTTACGTCTCGTCAACTCTCAAAAAAGTTGGGCCGTTTTGAGACACCCTGTATTTATAGATTCCGCGGTTGACTCATTGTGAACATTTTATAAAAATTAGATTTTTAAAGAATAAACTTGTAGCTTTTTAATGTTTCAACATTTGAAACATTAAAATATTAGAAGTTTATTCTTTAAAAACCTAATATATTAAGAAATTTTGCCAAGTTAAAACATCCTCCGCAGCCCCCTTATTATCCCGACTCCTTTGTTTCCCAAGATTAAAATTTCACCTAAGGCCGCGCGCTGTCAGAGACCACGACCAGCTCGAGATGTTGCACTAGATTCTGAAGGTGTTAAAATCACCTTATCAAAATTTTTTTATAGATTCCCTTGCTATAAAAAAATCTGCCTCAAGGCCAAACGGTACACTTCATTTTTACCTTGTTTTAAGTTCTTGAAGGTTTTCAAAAAGGGGTTATTTGTATAAGACCGAATATCAAGAACACTCCGAGGTATGTAGCACCCATGCTGCATCACGATAATGCACCTTGCCACATATGCACGCTAAGTAATAACAGTATTGTGGCTCCGCAGCTCCCTTATTCACCAAATTTGAATCCTAGTGAGTTCTTTCCCCAAGATTGAAAATTCACCTCAAAATACTCCATTTTGGGACATTGGAGAATATTCAACCAACCAGCTGAAAGCTATTCGAGTATCTGAGTTCCAGCACTACTACGAAGAGTGGACAAGCCATCTCCAGCGCTGTGTGGTTTCCTAAGGCAACGACTCTAGTGGAGGCAAATTAGAATTATAATTTCAATTGAATAATAAAATTATAAAAAAATCAGTCTCATTACTTTATTGACACACCTCGTATAACTGTGTATATACAATAAACAAGCTTTTTAAACAATCCGAATAAATTAATTTTAGGCTAACAGTGTGAATAAAATTAAAAAAGATTATCAGGGAACAAAAATGACCTATGCATTAATTCGCATATTTGGAGTTAAATTTTTGTCATTATACACCAATTTACAGAGTATTATTATTCATTACCTCATTATCTGAAGCCGCCATGAAATGGGCTTTATAAATTTTATAAAAACTAATTTCCTATAATGCTATGCCACTGTGTGTTAACGTAAGTATAATGGACTACCAGCGGCATTAGATTACATGAACTTATTGGATTTCAAACAAAATTACTAACTGACCAAGCCCTTTATAGTGCCTTATCGGACAGGATAGTGTTTGTATTTATAAATATTCCAAATGCGTTTTAAAATTTTAGGCGGTGGCTGCTTTCCATGCTTTTCCATTCATGTCAAGGGCACTTTTAGACTTTTCATGTTCGCGGCACGAACCCGTTGAACAGATAATAAAGAAAAATGGATCTTATTAAATGGTATGAGTAGCAATTTTCACAAATTTTGATTAAATGTATTTAGTATGAAAAGGATAATTACGTAGAATACGATATAATCGCAAGATTATATCGTATTAAAAAAGAAGAAATTATGTTTTTTTAAACTTGGTTTGTATAAAATGTATTTGATAGTGTAATACTTGGCATTAACGTGGACACCGAAATAAGGTCATTTGCTACGGATTAATCTTGGTCAACCACCCGCTCGGACTATCAACCCTTGGTTTTGCTCCTAACCTGAAGTCTCTCAAATCTACAGACACATTGGCAAGTGGCCAACACAGAATACCTCTCAAAAAGCATCCGACCTTACCCAGCCTCGAACAGGCGCGACCGGCAAATTCCTTTTCGAATGTTTCACTCTTGCCTGTTGAAATACAGTATGCACACCTAGTCTCTCCTCGGTGGGTTACCCATCCAACTATTAACCGTAACAAGTGACTCTGAATTTCAACCTCAGAATTGTCGGATTACAAGAAATGCTAACCCCCCGGCAGAATGCATTCCCCAGACGAAACCATGAAGAAGGGGGCGGGGGGTCTATTTGAACGACATTATTTAAAAAACAGTGTCATTATTTGTTCTTCAAGATAAAATAAATATAATCGAATTATTATTGTGCCTCATTTTAAAATTCCGATACCGTTACTAGATAACCCTTTATATTATTGCCTCTTCTAAAAAGAATGGCAATGGTAAAAAGAATTGTTTTCTGTTCTCAAGAGTTCCTCTTTTTGATTTTTTTTATAGGCCTAATTGTGGCTTCATATATTCTTTTGAATCCCATTATATTTTATTTTAAATACATTTAGGCTCGTTATCGATTTATATACTCTCAATTTTGTGTGTTTACTATTATGTTACAAATAACACATTGTATTCTAATTGCATTTTTTCGTATATTTGTATTATATTTCATTCTTTCATTATTTCTATGTAGTATTATTCATAAATACTTGAACTATTCAATTTAATTTCATTATATCTTCTTCCTGTGGTGCTATAGCCCGTTAGTGCCCCTTGACCTTCGTCTACAACTGGGTAAATATATATATTGAATCAATCAAAACTGAGGCTATATAATAGTCGTGCTAACAAATAAAGTAATACGAGGGGCAACGTAGCGTTGGATCTGGAACACTGTTGTCTTCCCCTGTGGAGGGTTGTAGGCCAACACCTAATGCCGCTTCAGTACTAATTTGAACTGGCTTTGCAAAACTTCAACAAGGCTTTGAAAACCATGTATTGTCAAGGGCCTAGGTTTTCAGGTGGTTTTAGGCATTTTCAGAATGCCGAAATTCGATTGGAGACGAACCTCCAAGCGGAAGGCCTTTAAAGGCAACTGATGAAAATATCTACAGAATCCGGAATCGTGTGCATTCGTGATCCTCGGTTAAAGGTTAGAATGATCGGAGAATCGTTCATCAGATTTTGAGTAATGAATTGGGGATGAAGAAAATCTGCGCAAAAATGGTTCTGAAAAACCTTCTGAGGGATCAAAAGATGTAGGGAAATATGCCTTAACCCATTAGGGCAGATTGAAAATTACCCTCATTTTCTAAAATGTGTCAATACTGGCGATCAGGAGGTTGAGACTGGCCCGAATACGACGCAGAAACGAATCGCCAGAACCAGGAATAGCACAATCCAACCCCACCCCAGCCAAAATGAACAAAATAAAAATATAAAGCATGTTTATTTGCTTTTTGATAGCCAAGAGATCAATCATAAGAAATTTATGACTCAATGTCAAACAGTAAACGCGTATTTTGACCGAGAAAATGACTTCTGACTTCTCGAAAGACATCACACACAACAATTCACCTTACCACACAGCTATTTCAATTAAGGAATTTTTGACAAGTCACTGTGCCTCTGCAGCCCCCTTATTCACCAAACTCCTTTGTTTCCGAAGGTTGAAAATTCACCTCAAAGAATACCATTTTGAGATATTGAGAAGGTCGTAACCGACCAGCTGAAGGCGATTTCAGTATCTGACTGTCTGCTATGAGCTATGAGAGCATGAATGTAAAGTTGTACTTTCAATTGACTTAAAAGAAAATCAGTCCCATTGCTTTATTTACACACCTCGCATCAGGTTTCGTAGCAGCAATTGTTTTCTGGGGTAGGACTGCTAAACCCATGCCGAATGTAATTTCATTATATAGGAAAATTATAAATCAGAGTTTTGTAAACAGTAAAAAATGACATAGATGTATATTGCAAAAAACCTATATTCACCAGCAACGACAATATCGATGAAAAACTTATGTAACCATTATCCTGTAATATAAGAAATACAAGCAGTATGTTTACTACTCAATCAAAGTAACTTTGTGACGATCGTATGGATTAGAGTCAAATTAATACGAAGCTAATTAACTTAACTTTTAGTTGTTACTTTAAGGGCACTTACCAATAATAATAGAGATCAAAGCATCTTATTCTAAATAAATATTAGGTGTTTCAGTTAATAATGTCGATTTTTTCGCAAAATTTGATCCTTTAATTTCCAGAACAAAATAAATTACCTTAATAATAAAAGTAGTGGCAATCGTTAGTTATTACTTTTTCCCATATTTCTGTCAAAGAATGCATTCCGCGTCAAAAGAACTTTTGGTTTTTTGAGGCCAACCATTCATCAAGCCAAATTATCATTTCTTCGTAAGAATGTAAGTGTTGTTCTAAAAGTTCGTGTTGCATCAATCGAAATACGTGGTAGAGCGAAGGGGTTAACTTTGGTGAATACGGCAGGTGGGGTAGGACGTCCCATTTAACGTTTTCCAAATAGTATATATAATTAAATAATCAACCTATACCATAAATAGAGAGTTTCAAATATCGTAGATTACATCTGGATAAGAGTATTACTTGGAAACACAAGTACCTGAATTGGAAAAAAAATTACTGGCTCCTCGGGAAAAAATCTAAAGTGTAATCAAGAAGCGAAAATATCTGGAAAAGTTATAAGGACGCTTATAGATTAAAAAGGCATAAAACGTTAGATTTGATGTTCAGATTCATATAAATTGGAGACAAAAATAAGTCATATTAGTTTCTTTATCTATAAAGTTTAGTAATTTAGCTTGTTTTAGAGTTATTGTTATTTGTAATGTCTTGTTTTGAACCTACAACAAATTCCATTAAATAAAACCGAGTTGTATCATAATAACTGAACTTACATAGTTGTTCATGATTCATTTGCTAGTGTTAGTTCTTGACGTCTTTTTGCATATTGTTGAAAAAAAAATTTAAAGCTACAATTAGGGATTGGTCTACAACGTGCTAAGAATCGACTTTTTTAATTAAATATATGGAATATTTCAAAATATCTATAATATTTCATAATAAAAAATACCTATAGCCTGATAATTAATTGTAACTACTGTAACATTTGATAGTTGCATTAGCTGAACTCATTTCACTCAGATTACACTGGGTTAAATTAAATTAATAGTATGTCAAAATTATTTAAAATTGATAATTCACTATTTAATTAAATTATATTAAATTGATAGTTAATATTAATGTAAAATTAAATGTAAAACGTCAAAACAACAATTATTCCAAAAAAACTTCCCCATTTAACATAATGGTAAATCGGTTGTTTCTTAGTCTCGCTTCATTTGTGGGAAACACAACCTCCACATTTTTGAATATTTCAAAACAATTTAAAGTGATTAAGAAGAAAACCCCTTTTTGAAAAATTTTACCAAAATATCAAAAAACATTTTTTTTGTTAAAAATGAGAAATACGTGTCTGACCAGATTGCACAAAGAGTTTTCATCACCTGGCATTTTGTCCATAAATCCACCCCAGTGTTGATTGCTTTTTTGCAAAGTTAAAGCTCGTGTACCAAAAAATTTCATCATCCATCATTTTGTAAGCAAGACTAATTATAGAATTAATAAAAAACAGCGGCATTAATGGGTTGGGTTCCGGGTATGGGTTGGGTAACGGAATGGGTTACAATGTAAAATAAATAAGCCTAATATAAATATATTACCTATTTTTTTTTCATTAGATAAATACATAAAATAAATACATACATAAATACATAAAAAAATATAATAAATAATTACAGGGCAAAAAGATAATGAGTATCTGGTGTTTTTCCCCCAAAATTTAGTTTCCCTGCCTGTGGACTATGTACTCTCCTCATAACTTCCTTGATTTCATTCACACTAATAGGAGGCTGATTAGTATATGTCTGGTAATATATGATAGGAAAAATATTAACGTTTGCATTATAAGTAAATTTTACTTACTTTGTTAGCATCCGATTCATTATTTTCAAATCTATTAGGCGCATTAAGCATAGTAGTGGTGTAATATGATCCATGCAAATTTTTAAAAGCATCCGTACCTGATAACATTAGAAGAAATAATCTATAAGTATGTTTTTGTCAATGTTTAAAGAATATATTTCATAAAAATTCAAATAAATCAATTGTAAATGTATGTATCATAATATGATATCACACTGGGGCATTTACTGTATTGTATACTCATTCTAACGAAACAAAAATAAAAGTGCAGTTTAAAAACAGTATGCTTATTGTCTTATTCTACGTTATTGTCTCTGGTATCTTATCTTCCGCCCTTTTAAAAGGAAAGGATTTATGGTTCCAGACGCATCAGCAACTACAAGGCTATTTAGCAACTGGACTCACAGCTTAACGTGGGTTGCGAACCACGTTCATCAGCCACCGTCAACCCAGACCAGCACCCCCATCAGGCTATTAAGCCTTGGCTATGTCCTTACCCATAAGTCTATCAGGAAGCCTAGCAACTGGCGAGTGACCAACGTAGAACACTTCTCAGAAAGCATTCAGCCTTACCCAGCCTTTAACAGGCGTAACTGACGGGTAATTCGTTGTCGGATTTTACACTCTTGCCTAGAAACACTCACAGATATTTAGGAAGTAAATACAGACAGAAGAAAGAAAGAAAAACAACCATCCGAATGCTGAAATCGAACCAACTACCGCGCCAATGCGGTTTCGGCACAGCAGCGGCAGGCCGCCGCTCTAACTTCCGCGCCAACGCGACCGGCTGCACTTTTGATAGTTGAATCTTTGAGAGTTTGAAATAATCAATTTATCAAGTACAATCATCATTACTTATTAACAACAGAAAGAAACCTGTGAACGAGTTGATCCGAACTAAAAAAGGATCACTGAACCAGTGGCAAACATACATTCGGTGTAAAAAGTACCTAGAATTGAATTGTTAAATAAAACACAAAAAATCAATGTATTAGTCAAAATTTATTTTGTCACCTATAAAATAGACCCATCGAGTGCAACCGCTTGACTCATTCCTCCATACATTGTTTGTTGGCTGATTGGAGTATGGCCTTCAGCTTCATCAGCGAATTTTCTTTTATGGCCACAATTAACTTAAAATGCCTTCTTCGAAGTGGTAATTTTAACTTCGGGAACAGGAAAAAATCACACAGGGTCATATCAGGCGAGTCGACGCTTAAGTTTTTGGGCAAAAACTCTTGCACAACAATGGCTTTGTGTGATGGTGCATTATCATGGTGTAAGATCCATAAATTGTCCTTCCACAAATCTGGCCGTTTCTCGCACAAATGTTTCATGATGTCTAAATAGCATTCCTTATTGACAGTTTGACTCTCTGAAGATGACTCTCAAAATTTAGTTCTTTCGGAACCAATCGTGCAACGACGCGTTTCATGCCCAAAGTATCAGTCATAATGTTATGAACGGACTTAAAAGATGTATTTATCTCTTGAGCCAACTCTCTATGACTCATAAGAGGATTTTCGAGCACCAGATTCTTGATGTTATAGATGTCTTCGACATTCGTGGACGTTGAACTTGTCGATTAACTACTACTTCTCGATCTTCTATAAATGCTTTATTCCATTCATACGCCTGTGTTTTCGATATGCACAATTCACCGTAGGTCTGCTGCAACATTTTCAGCGATTCGACATAAGAAATTTTATTTCATACACATTTTAAGCAAACTCTTTGATCAATATTTTTATTGAGTATTTATTGAATATTTATTTCTATTGAATCATTTGTAGTTAAATCACAACACACACTTGACGTCGACTAATATAACCAAATGGTTTAAACAAACTGTAGACCTACCGTGCTCAAATTGGACATTGTAACTAGGCACAGTGCTGTCACCAAACAGCAAAAAAGAAAATTTAACAATATTTTCAGTTCCGGGTACTTTTTACACAACATGTATTTTTTAAATATTTACGATAATGTCGAACGTGAAGAAACCCAAATCCAGACAACAAAATGACGAAGCAGCAAAAAGAGTAACAATCACAGAAGATGAAGTTAAACAAAGGATGGAAAAACTGAAAAACAAAACGTAGGAGTAGACGGCATGCAAAATGAACTCTTAAAAGACGCTAGTGAAGAGCTGGTACAGAAATTAACACAACTGTTTAACAAAATAATTAGGCCGTCCAGCATACCAACAGATTGGCACAGAATCACCACTATACCTATTTTTAAAAAAGGGCAAAAAACCAATTCTGAGAATTAGAGAGGAATACCTTTACCACCATGAAATTACTAACCAGTAAGGCCAAACTCGATGAGAGTATAAAAACAAAGAAAAACAGTAAGGATTCCGGCAAAATAGATCGACGACTCTTTATTCATAATAAGATTAATAAAGGAAAAGGCTATATAATTTTGTTACCCTGCGTGTTTGTTTGATAGATCAGATGTATGTTTTATAGATTTAAACGAAGGAGTTTGATAAAGTTCAACTACCTGATATATTAAATATACTAAAAGTTGGAGTAGGATTTAATGGAAGGTCGCATTGGTAATAGTGACCATTTAGCGGCCTTATTATATTTTGATGAAGAAGGCTGTTAGTGTTTAAAGTGGAGATGTAAGCGATAGAGCTAGTGTTTAGGGATGTTGCTTAAGCCAGTGAGAATAAAGTAGATTGAGAGAAGCAATTAAGATTGAAAGTAAAGAGGGGTGAGGGAGAATGATGATGTTGTTGGAATAGTGGTGGATTATATCAAATATATAATGAATATTTCTCTTAAGTATGGGAGAAGCAAGTCGAGGGTATCTAATCGAAAGAGTGATTGCAAATCGTTTGAGAGGTTGAGACGTATCCTAAAGTTAAGGAAGGCACGACATTCTGTAAGGACGTGTCGGACAGTTTGGGGGTCACCGCATTGAGAGCAGATGGGAGGAGGTTTAGACCTCAAAGGATATTGATGAGTAAAAGCCTGTATCCAGTTCTTATTCTGAAACAAATTGTCGAGATTCTTTTGGACGGAAATGACGGAAAATTGTTGATGTAAAAGTATGTTTTGATTTCTCTTAATTTGTTACGGCCCTCCATAGAGTTCCAACTATTTTGTATCTCTTTTCTGGCAAGAGGTTTAGTAAATGAGTGAAGATCAGAGATTACTATAATGAAACAAGAAGATCCCGTAGTGGAGGCTACTTTAGTCCCAGTATCCGCTCTCTCATTTTCCATAATGCCAGAGTGGCACACCCATATAAATAAAAGGGATAGAAGAGCCAAGAGCGAGAATGTCTTCAATGAGGTCCAAAGAAAGTGATGTAATTGGATGTTTGTTTGACCCTTTTTCTAGTAACCTTAGCGAGTTAGCAGAGTCCGAGCACACTACCCACTTGGACGGAGGTTGAGTATATACGAATAACATGGATTTTTCCATGGCTAGGTTTTCTGCAGTCAGAATACTGGATTGGGAGCTTAGTCGATAGCGAGAAACCAAAGTTGGAGAGGAGGAGCCTTGTGAGTAGTATACGAATACGGATCCCATTTCGGAGTTTAATTTAGATCCATCTGTAAAGACAATGTTAGTCGGGAGATGAGGATTCAATGTGAAATGGAAGAGGAGATTAAAAGTAGATGCTGAGGTGTATAGTTTATCATATTGAAGCAGTGAGAAGTCAAAAGGAATGGAATGTAAAGAACAAGGAGGATGTTTTGAAGGAGTGATTGGGTAAAGGGGGGAAGTTAAATTTGTTCATGAGGGATGTAAGCAAGGTCAAGCAAGTTTACCAAGGATGATGTCCTGGAGTGAGAAGGGTGGTTTATGGTAGGCATGGGTTTAAGGAGAGTGTTGACGTGGGGAAGTAATGGCCTGGCAAACTGTAACAATGTCAGGGGGACAGTTTAAGTCCTCTATGGTTCTGTATGGCTTTAACACCGTTAAGTAGAATGTTGAGAGAGTCCAGCATGGACTATATGATGAAGAGAAATCCAAACATTCAGGTATCACATCAATTCTATATGGACGATCTAAAATTATATGCATCAAACTCTAATAATCTTCAAAGTGAAATAGAGCTTGTCAAAGTCAAGTATCTTGGTATGATGCAGTTGTTAGGAATATCTCATATAACAGCTAGGGAAATGATTATGAATAGAGTCATAACTAGAGTTGAAAGAATATGTAAATTCTTGATCAGCGCCAGAAATAAAATATTGGCAATCAACACCTGGGCTTTGCCTGTGGCTGCTTATACCTTTGGTGTAATAAAGTGGTCTGACACCTCTCTGAAAGCATTTGATCAGAAAATAAGAACCAAATTATCAAAACATCGTATGCATCACCCAAGAAGTTCCATCGAGCGGCTGTATTTGTCTCGACATATGGGAGGAAGAGGCTTACAGAACGTAGAAATAATGTGCCGTCAACAGGAGGATCGGCTAAGATCCTATTTTCTCAGCCAAAATAGTAACCTTCATAGAGCTGCCTGTACACTGGATAGTAATTATAGTCCCCTCCGTCTAGCACAAGCAAATAATGAGGGAAGCCATATAACTTCCCAGGGACGTATTTCAGTTTGGAAAAGAAAGGAGCTCCATGGTCGCTTTGCAGCTCTCCTCGATTCTGAACACATTAATAAAAAATACTCTACAGAATGGCTCCGAACATCGGGACTTTATGGAGAGACAGAAGGTTTCCTATGTGCTATTCAAGATCAGGTCATAAGTACCAGGGCATATAAAAAACATATATTAGGACAAAATATCGATCCAAAATGTCGCTTATGTAAACAAGATTTAGAATCAATACAGCATATAAGCGGTGGGTGTCCTGCGTTGGCTCAAACAGACTATATGCAGAGGCATAACAATATTGCTAAGGTGATACATCAAGCATTATTGAAAAAATATGGTCTGTTAGACGTAGAGATACCTTATTATAAGTGGAAACCAGAACAGGTGTATATAAGTGAAACTGTAAAGATTTTGTGGGATACGGCAATGATTACTGATCGGACGGTGGAGGCTAATCGGCCCGATATTATTATAATCGACACAAAGGCTCGCAAAGGACTTATTATCGATGTGGCGGTACCGTTAGACCACAATTTGACGAAGACCATTGCCGAGAAAAAACGAAAATATCAACCGTTAGCTGTAGAACTAACAGACATGTACAAACTGCGAGATGTCGACATTATACCAGTAGTAATATCTACAAATGGGCTGACAACAAACGACTGGAAAATCGCCAAAGACAAGCTTGAATTACATGAAAGACATATGGCAGTCATGCAAAAGGCTGCTTTACTGGGTACAGCAAATATAGTCAGAAAATTCTTAAGCTTGCATTGAGCCTCGGCTGAACCCTCTTGTTGAGTGCAAACATTGTAGTCTTGGGTTACAAACTCCGGCTACCGTGGATATGAATAAAATATAAGATGAACATAATAATAATAATAATAATAATAATAATGTTTATTGTCTAACAGGAACATGTCCCAATAACAAGACAAATTAAATAAATAATTATGTTTTACAAAAGTAAAAAAAAAAAGGAAAAAATTAAATTGAGAATTGATTACAAATTAAGCATGAAATTATACTAATACATTAAACTGATGTCTATATATAATCATATAAGGTAACAAGGTAACAAGTACATAAGTATAAGTATAAGATTAGAAGTCGAAAAGAGAGTACATCAATATTAAAAAACAACAAATATCATTCATTTATCAAATGTATAGCGTCCTGCAGGGTCCGCACTAGTGAACAAGGGGAAACTGAGTACAGATCCATATCAGAATGAACACTCAAAAGATTGCAATATCTGCAAGCACGAAATAGTGGCGCCCTGCTCTCAAAATTAGTCTGGGCACGGGGCACTCTAAAGGTGTTAGACCTCCTAGCAAAGAATTGAGGTACAAGAAATGGCAATTGCTCCAATAGTTCAGGGCAATCGATAAGCCCGTTGATCAACTTGTAGAGGAATATTTGAGACATACAAATCCTCCGATGTGAGAGGGATTGCATCCGAAATCTGTCAAGGAGCACCCGCTGGTCAATTCCTCTAGCCGGATAGTGACCATCAACCCTATATGCTAGGTATTTGAGGAATCTACGCTGCACACTCTCTAGTTTATTGACATGAATCCGGTAAATTGGCGACCATATCAACGAAGCATACTCCAATCTTGAGCGAACCAATGAATTGAAAAGTGTAGTTAAACATGAGACACTTCTAAAATCACCTGTAGATCGGATTATAAATCCCAGGGTTCGTAATGCTGTCCGTGTCACCATCTGTACATGCTGATTAAAACTCAATTCTGCATCCACCATTACCCCAAGATCCTTCACCAAGTCACAGTTTTCCAACACTACACCATCAATAATATAGTCAAATTGAATCGGGTTGCGGCTTCTGCAGAATGTTAAGCGCTTACACTTCCGAGTATTTAGTGGGAGTCCATTTTGGTCACACCAGGCGCTCAGCAAGTGCAGGTCATGTTGAAGTTCAACACAATCTTGCTGAGAATTAATAGGTCTGAAGATCTTCAGATCGTCACCAAAGAGTAAAGTTTGACTTGTTATATTCTGAGTGATGTCATTAATGTAAATCGCGAAGATAAGTGGAGCCAGGTTGCTACCCTGGGGCGCACCACTGGTTGCGACAAACTCATCAGATTTGAAGCCATTATTCTCAACAAACTGCCTGCGTTGAGCAAGATAGGAGATGAAGAACTTTATCAACTCATCATGGAAGCCCACACTATCCATCTTACTTGCCAAAATGGAGTGATCAAGCCTATCAAAAGCCTTGGAGAAATCGGTATACACAGTATCAACCTGCGCTTTTGACCCAAGAGCTCTAAAACTACTCTGAAAGAAACAAGACAAGTTGGTAACTGTGGATCTCTTATGGAAAAATCCATGCTGACTAGACACTATCCTATTTTTGACTTGGCTGAATATTTTTTCGTGTAATACGGACTCGAACACCTTCGAAAAATTTGAGAGTATGGATATAGGTCGATAGTTGGACACATCAGAGGCATCCCCAGACTTGAAGACGGGACATATTCGAGCGATCTTTCAAATGTCAGGAAACGTACACGTAGATACGGATGTATTAAAAAGTATTGCTAAAGGCCCTGCCAGTGCATATGCACAGTCTCTCAATAAGAATGCAGGAACGCGATCAAAGCCAGATGTCATTTTTGACTTAACGTTCTTTAAAGCTCTGAGGAAATCTTTCTCCTCCAAACTACCAACTGATATAGGGTCAACCGAACCAAAGGTCCTGACATAATTCATATCCCCGGAAGGTATAAATACACTACCAAAAAAGGAAGCAAAGGCATTCACTATGTCCTGAGGCTCATTCAGTTCGCTACCATTAGCTTTCATGGTGCAGGGTATTCGAGACGTACGGTTTTTTTTATGAATAAACCTCCATAATTCCTTAGGATCAGATTCAACATTATTCTGAACCTGCTCAATATAGTTACGGTAAGCAAACTCAACTTTTATTTTAATTATTCTTCTGAGGTTAGAAAAGTGAGCATAATCATCGGGTAGTTTAAATGACTTCCATCTACGGAAACAGTGCTCCTTCGTCTTAATATCAGCAATGATATCTTGGGTAAACCATTCTGGGTATGAAAATTTTCGACGCTTCACGGAAATGACAGGAACACACATATCAAATATAACTGTCAATTTGTTATAAAATTGTGACACGGCTTCATTAATATTCATAATTTGGGCAAGGAATGCCCAATCCTGGAGCAGAATCTGTTCATACAGCATAGGAAAGTTGGCTCTACGAAAATTGTACCTTCTGGTAAGGGCATTAATTGGGAAATTACTTCTGCATGGTGCAGCGTTATACTGAAAATGGATGGAAAGAGTAGGATGGTAACCATCTTCGCGCACCATAGGCGAGCAGTTCGGCAACACCTCACAACCAATATTCGACAGTACCAAATCCAAGATACATTTTCGGGTGTTGAGAACCAGGTTATGCTGACTGAGATCGAACAACGCCATAAAGTCAAAAAGTAGAGACAAACGAGGACATCGGACAAATGATCCAGTCTCAAAGTGTAAGTTGAAATCGCCAACAATCACCAACCTGGCACCGTACAACCCAGTCAACCCTTCAAAACAATCAAATAATGCCAGATACAGATCTGCACTGGCACCCGGCTGAATGTAGATGCAAAAAATGTAGGTGATAATATTACTGAGAGATAACTTACAACCAACAATATCAATTGAAGGCACCAATTCAGCAAATGAATTCAAATTAATTTGTTCTGATTTTATGTCAGACCTTATAGCTAGAAGAGCATAATGACGTATGACAACGTTTTTAACAAAATGTTCAAATCGAATTAATTTTTTGATTTTGGTTAGCGATTCTATGATACATTGCATGAAATCTCAAATTATATAAAAATCTCAAAGATCTCTAAAATTGATAAGAACTAAACTATTAGTGACAATTAAAGAAACTTAAACTATAGTGTGAAGATACTCCTTTGCTGGAAACTAAATTTGGAATAAACCTCTGATATATGGCACAATAAAAATTTGTATACTCTGTAACAGCACACAACTATATATAGAGAAAATATAGAGAATATATAGAGAATCTCTCAGTTTTAAACATTATACATTTCATTTTTAATTGGAAAACACAGACCTACACTGTTTCAGATTATTATATTTCGCTTTCATTGTTATGGTCACAGTTGTACAGAAAATAAGAGAAAGTGCTTTCGTAAATTTTACCAACGATTCTTCACATCGTTTAAAAGAAAAAAGTCTCTTACGACAAGGGTCAAAACCCTACAAGTTTCAGAGAAAAAAAATTGCAAAGTTATTAAATTCGCAATAGGAGCTATAATAAGAATTAACATTTTAAACAAATATGTGAATAAGCACATTTGGGAAATATTAATTCATTATTATTTAACGAATAAACTATAAATCAATATCGCCACAAGAAAGATTGTTATTTCAAAATGGCAACAAAAATTAAATGAGTGTCAGTGCGTGTATTCAATTTATAAGCAAAAATATGCTTCGTATTTACGTGGAAAATGTCAAAGAAAGTTCAAGTTTCTCAAATATATGGTTAGTGTGGTTCCACAATTTCAAGAATGTGGGCGGCAACGAGAAATCGGTCTTGAAATCGAAGAAATTTTACACCTTGTTGATGAGAATTATACTAAAAGAACTTGAACACTAAAAGAGCAATCACTCTAACCTTATCATGTATAAAGGGTACAAGCACTCTTACCCACTGATTTTTCACATGTAAAATTATTGTAAATGGCTTATTGGCCAAAACCAAAGGAATCCAAATTTTTCGTTCATTATCTATCAACCGACGAAGCTTCTTTCACCCCGAATAGGATAGTGGTCATTTTGAACAATTAATTTTATAAAACTATTAATCATGTTTCTTAACATGACGTAAATCGTTTAAAACGTGTTATAGTGTCTTTAAACCAGAATAATGTGTAAGTTTTCATTTTTTTGCAACAAAACAAACCAAATTTATCCAAAAACGTATGGAATAAATGGCTATAAAAATATTACCTTTTATTCTCAAATAATACCCTTAAGAGATAAATGGAACAAAAAAGTGCATTCTGATGGATCCAAATAAACAAAGTGATCAGAGGGTTCCTTCGAAATAAACACGAAATTGCCATTCTTAATAAAATTAAAGTGAATCTTCTGATCTGTTATCGGCAGAAAGGGTTGCATTTTGCATTAAAGAATTGTTGGTTAAATTTTCTAAAATACTTTATCTTACACCTTGTATACTTAAAACTGTCCCTGTATTGTTATAAAGCATGATTGAGCCATCTAATCAAACTAATCCTGATCAATTTGAACATATGAGATACTTTGCAAGTTTATCGTTCATCTTCTCAGTTTCATTCATGGAGTAATGTATTATTAAATTTTAGCTTATGGTTTATTAATATATATAATAAATTGTTACTATTACCCCAAATAAAGTTATTAATTTTTTTTAATTACTATATAAATAGTAAAGAACAAACTAACCTGATCTTGCATCATCCCTAACTAATAGTGCATATCCTATAAGTTCAGCTACAGTCTGATAAGCAAAATATGAGAGGACATCTAATGCTTCCTGATTAAAACTAATGGCTCTTTTTGGATCAATCCACAACCTTAAACGCTCTAAACTAGTTCTAAAGCACCTGAATGATGTACACCTAAACATAATCAAATATTAGCATCTATTGTTAAAAGAGAGATAAAAATGCGCCTTGCCTAGCCTTTTGGAATTCCAAATATTTTTTCCCATCTAATTCATTTGCTATCATATCAGCTCTAACCTGCCTTTCAATATTTACTTCATCTATTTCAGAAAGATCTGTAAATTCTCCTGTTTCATCAATTTTTTCAATAAATTCTAATATTTTATTCTTTGGCAAATCATCAGAATCTAGTTCAATTATGTCTGCAGTTAAATTTTTGAACTTGTTCCTTATAATTTTATTTTTCAAATATCTAACAATGTTACAAAATTAAAAAAATATTTTTGTAAATACATTTGTAAATTACCTTATAAATCGTCTCATTTTCACTTTATTATGTCTTAACAAAAACACTAAATCCTCGCCTTTAAGTATGTTACCATCCCAATATTTGAGAGCTTCATTAACAATTGCCCTTAGTTGTTTTAAAACAATGCTTTCAACTAAACTAACTGTTTCTGGATTACGAACATGACTATCTCCAAATCCATACATCATCCGAGAAATTTCATTATAGAACGATATTTTTGGAAGTTCCATTTCTTTTCGTTATTTGACTTTTCCTGATATACACACAGCTATAGATTATATAAATTTTCCTTTCCCTGTTTTATGAGCTGTAAACAAGTAAACAAACGACTAACTTTGTGAAGTTAGGTTATACTTTGTGAAGTTATGGTTACGATATGTTGTAAGGATTATTCCTCCCTGTTGGCTGTCCATTACGGACAATTCACCAGGTCATTAGGTGTGATAATGGTTAGTCTGGTCATAACGGCGTAAACTGTTTATACACTTTAGAACGAATTACTATAAACAAGGTCAGGAGGATTAACCACCTCACAAGTGGCGGTTCACAAAATTATTGCCTTCAATCACCACTGGTAGCATCTGGCCTGATTACCGGTGCCACAATCGATCGAAAATTATATAACAATACTCAAATTGACAAATATATTTATTCAAAATTCACATGAGATCTGTGCATTGCGTAACACCAATACTTTTTCCCTACAAAACCTATCTAAACAAAATGAAAATATTAAGATATTTGAGGATATATTTTATTAGGTTAAAAATATGTACCGATGTTTTTAAGGTTGCATAAACTGTTATAATTTCTGGTTGCCTGTATAGAATTTTTTTTTAATTTTTAGGTTATTATTCAAAAAAAAAATGATTTCGAATAGGTTAATTACATCTCTTTATAGATCTATAAAAAATAATAATGTAAAGAATATAGCGGCTTGTAATTCACCTTTAAATTTTGCTGTAGGTGGGCAATATATCAGAAATAATTATAGTAATTTCAATCAGCACATTACCAGGGACCATGAACAGCCATTTGAAAATCATGCTTTTTCCTTCAGTGTTCGATATTATGCGAAAGGAAAAGATAAAAAAAAAGAAAAAGGTTTGGGATTAAAATTTTTTTTATAGTAACAATTATTTAGCCTTCAACTGTTCTACTCTACTGGATGTAGAGGTATCAATAATTATATGTATAAATTGTAGGTAAAGCCAAAGTAGAAATTAATGAAAGTCAGATAGGAGAACTTGTAAATATAGAAACTTTAAAGACTCAGATGCAAAAGGCTATCATACAATTAGAAGAGGATTTTGTGAAGCATTTATCTTTGCGTTCTACCACAGGTATAAACTGTGTTTTAAATGGTTTAAGTGTATGATTCATAGTCTATATTTAGGTGCTATTGAATCCTTACAAGTAAACTTAGATGGCAAGGAGCACACACTACAAGAACTGGCACAAATTACTCGAAAGAATCCAAAAATTATAGTAATAAATTTTGCAGCCTTCCCTCAGGCTATACCTGCTACACTGAAAGCTATTGCAAAATCAGGAATGAATTTAAATCCACAACAGGATGGTACTACCTTATTTATACCAATACCAAAGTAAGGTTTTATATTTCAGTCCGTTATAAAATATAAATTCCAATTTAAATATCAGGGTGACTAAAGAACACAGGGAACAACTCTCAAAGAATGGAAAACAGCTTTTTATAAAATGTAGAGATAATATCAAAGACATTCAACAGAAATATATTAAACAAGTAAAAAGGAAAGATAAAGTGTCTGAAGACTTGGTTCGAAATGTAGAACATCAAATTATAGCAATAGGTGATAAATTCATTGCTGAAGGTGAGAGTTTACTTCGAAGCAAACAAACTGAATTACTTGGGGATAAGTGAAAGTACTGTAATATAAATCAATAAAAATTATTCAATATGTCTAATCATTTGATAATTCTTCCCTTTAATGGTCAAAATTGCTACATTTTTCCTTACTGGAATGTTCATTTAATAGTAAAGCTTATTAAAACAGATGAGATCACAATCGCTAATGATACTAAAATTAATAAATTGAAGTGTAACACTAAAGTATATACAGGATTAGTCGAATAAATATGGGGACTGATTTATTCCTGCCAAGGGAAAGAGGTGGACGTTGATTTTTATCAGTGATGTGATGTCAGAGGTGGCTGATGTCAGGTAACCTAGAAAACCTGGCTTAATTGTATCCGAAACTTTGGAGTGCGTAGGTCGTGCAAGAAGTGAACGTGTGTTTGATGTTCGCCACAAGATGTAAGAAAACGTCGAGCAGCGATGTTCCATAAAATTTTGCTTTAAATTGAACAAATCCGCTAAGGAGACTTTCTACATGATCCGTGAGGGTTACAAAAATTCAAAGGTGGCCAGAAAGACGTTGAGGACGAACAACGTGCTGGACGTTCGATCTCCGCCCGAACCGATGAAAATGTCGCCAAAGAGAGAGAATTTCTGAACTATGATCGTCGATTAAGCTTCGTATGATGGCACAGGAATTAATTCACAAAAATTAACTGTGCATTCAGTTGTAACCTATGATTTGCAAATGTGAAAGGTGTGCGCGAAGTTGGTACGAAAAGTTTTGTCAGATAAGCAGAAGGAACACCGTGTAACGATTTGCCGTGTATTGTTGGAACATTTAGAGGCCGATCCAAATGTTCTGAACAAAGTGATGACCGGTGATGACTTGGATCTTCGAGTACGATTCGGAGACCAAAAGGCAAAGTCCTGAGTGGCACACAAACACATCTCATCGACTAAAGAAAGCTCGCATGAGCAATTTATGAGTGAAATCGATGCTCATTGTCTTCTTTGATACAAGATGTCTGGTCCACAAGGAGTTTGTGCCCGCTGGCGAAAAAATGAACGAGCAGAAGTGCTCAAACGTTTGAGGATGAGGGTGCGCCGCGTTCGAAGAGAGATCGTCGATTTCTGGATGCTCCATCATGACAACGCGCTCAGTCAACACTTATAATGGGATGGATACCGCTTGATTATAAGCGTTCACGAAGAAGACCTAAAACACGATGGGGGGTACCGGCATATGCTCTCCCGTCAAGAATAGGGAGTCCCTATCCATAGTCAATAGCCCATACTTTCGCTGACTTCCCGTTGGATGGCGTGTATATGCCGTGTTAGAATCCTTTGGACTGCGTCCAATGAGACCACAGTGCTGAGTTTAATCATATACCCAACTGCTGGGTCTCACAATCTCATGTGAAACACACAACAACCCGTGTCTCCGCCTAAATGAGCATTTTACTGATTGTTTGACCCGGAACGGGCCCTACCCATCCCTGCAATTGGAAAATTGGAAAACTGCAAAAATCATTTGTCCTGTTATTTTGTCTTTTTTTGGTTTTTCCCAAGTACCTCACTTTCCACCTTTACCAGCTCCAGGGCCAACCGCCCATCCATTTCTCTGTAATGCTATTACTTTCTCTAGTGCCACTATGCCCTTTTTGGGTACATGTAAATTTTATTGTAAAGGGTTGAGACCTATATTTTCTGCTTTGTCAACAAAATTAGAAAATACAGATCACAGCGACGGCAGCTGTTCGCCGGGAGCATCGGGAAGCAGGTCCAGGACAGAATGAAAATGGTATACAAAATGTGCGCCACCTGGTTCGTTAATTTATCTGATATTTAGAAAGGAACCGGGAAGGGGTCTAACTTAAATAAAACTGTTTAATAGATTTTACACATGTATTTCACAAAAAAAACACACTAAAAAAGACACAAGGTACATTAAAAAAATGAAAAAAATAAAACTATCAAATCAGGACACAGGAAGGTTTAGAGAAGGTGGTTCTCTAAACCTTGCCGTGAATGAAATCAAAAATGAAACAAATCGCTCTAGATTACACCAACTGGTCTCTAAGTCCCTATACTTATATATTAGAGGTTATTACCTCTATTCTGATAATAATAAAAGGAAATATATATAACTCAAGGGTAACCAAACATGGTCAGACGGCAGTTAGATAATAAAAAAATAAATGGTAACTGTGATCTTTATCAGTACATGCAAATATAATACAAATGTGTTTTTCTGGCCTTATTTTCTTATGTTCTTCTTCTTGCCTATACCGTACTGGGTGTCCAAAAACCCTGCGTACGACTACAGGCACTCAGGTATCCCTATGCGGGGGTCCAGAAATAATCTCTATCTGACTAACCGGTTACTGTGCCATGTGGACCCAAAAAGAGTAAGTTTTCCACAAGCTCTTTCAGTTAAAATTTCGCCCGAAACAACCCTAACAGTAATGATCAAGAATTTTTGAACGCTACATTACCTCCCTCCAAAAAGAAAATTAAAGACTGCGAGGGGAAGCTGTAATTTTGATCGGTCTATAGCGGAGATTACCCTGAAGCGTATCCCTATGGAATGGAGCACTGGAACAGTGGTTAGGAAATACCCAATATATTCCAAAAGAAAATAACAAAAGAAGGAAATACCCTCTCGTATGTCAAATTCGAAAAGAGAATATAGACACAACGTGCGTACTCTAGAGTACATATCAAACGATATTCAAAACACAACACCAGTTAAATTTCGGAAGATGACTCATCTACCCAGAAAGTCGTCCAGGAATCCAGGGCTATGGCATAACGGATGACATGCTGATCAAGCTGGTTAGAGCATAACGGCTAGGTGGGCGCGACGGTAACTCAGTTGGTATTGCGTGCCCTTATCGAAAACTGAAAGGAAAGGCACCTCGTTTACCAACCTCAGCTGAACAACACAACACTCGCAGCCACGCCTCCAGATCTCCCTTAAAATGATCGGAGAATGAATGAGCTTCCAAAAGGTGGAAAATACGTAACAATAACCCTTATATCCACCACAATAAGGAAGTCAAATATAGTTTTCACCAAACTAAAATTTACAAAAAAAAACCAAACGAAATTAGGTGATAATCTACAAGATGAACCGTAAAACAGACACTGCCATAGGCCTTCCGGAACACATTCTGAGGGAGCTGAGCGCCACCCAGTAGTGGCACCCAATCACGAGGCGAAGTCGCAACCATATAATCACCCCGGAGTGTGTTTTTCCCCGAGAATTGTCTCTGTAAACTGTATCCCGAAATCCCAGGGCACCCGTATTAAAACGGCCCTTTAAAAATGGAAAAATACTCAGTGATCTACACAGAAGTAAAAAAACAACTCTAAAGCCTGCATGATATTAAACTAAGATGCGAGGTAAAATAAAGAAAACCGAACATGGTCGCGTCTAGAAATAGGACTAAGAAAATACGAGTAGCAGAATAAGAAATAACGAGTGCTTGTGAAACACAGAAGCGTGGTTGTCACTAGGTTTAGTCTTGATAACTTTCGCGTATCACACGTGCCTAGATGAAGTCACAATCAGTAGGTCAAATTCGGTAGAGGTCGTAATTCAGTATGGGTGGTCACTAAACCTGAAAACTAAACAAGCTTGTCGCTGAGGCAAAATAACGCAATTCCCTCGTAACATTCAATCGTACCTATTTAAAAATCTAGACAAGGAAAAATCCTGAAAAAATTGGCTGAAGGCTACAGTTGTTGGTTATGAGAAGGGCCTAAAATCCAAACATAAATACATTAATATTTGCCTATATCCTTCCCACGGCTTGCGCCAAACTAGCCAAAGAAAGGTAGTGCCAACATATTCACCGTCAAACCTGGGCCAAAGGCCAACGACACCGAATAGAAGCGCTATTAATCCTAAGGTTACGAGTCTCAATTACCACTCGGGCTTAGGGAAACCAAAGGCGGAAAGCACTACCAAAGGTCGAAAAAACTTTGCTTTGGCGGATCACGCCAACGCAAAACGTAATATAGCATCACTGCGAGGAGTTCGCAGAAACAACTCTAGATTCACTTCCCAAGCGAATACAACTGAGTTAACTAAAGTCTGCGACACCAAACTGAAACGCTACCTAATCCTAAGGTTACGAGTCTCAAACGCTACTTGAGCTCGGCAGAACCAAAGGCGGATAGCTTTGTCAAGTGTCGACCAAAGAAAATTATATCGTGGTGAATCACATCAACACGGAACGTAACGCACATCACCGCGAAAAATCGCAATTACTTCTCCAGTAAATCTACACAATCTGGCTAAGGCCAGCGATACGGCATGGAAACGCTATCAGGTCCTAAGGTTACGAGTTCAATCGCCACTCGGGCACAGCACGGCCACGTGTCAAGAAAAGAAAAACGTTTCCGTGGCAATTCACGCCAACGCGAAACATAATGCAGAACGATCGCGAAAAATTCACACAGTCAATCCATGACTTACTTCCCAAGTAAATCCAACCTGGATAAGTATAACCTGAGACATTGAACTGAAACGGTAGCTGTTCCTAAGGTTACGAATTCAATCGCCATTCGGGCACAACGAAACCAAAGACAGACATCAACGTCCAGTGCCGACAAAACAAAAACGTTCCCGTGGCAATTTACGCCAATGCGAAACTTAAACAGAACGTAACTTGGCTAAAGCCGGCGACATGCAATGGAAGTACCATCTGATCTTAAGGTTACGAGATAAATCGCCGCACCGGTACAGCGAAACCAAAGGTGGACAGCACTGCCGTATGTCGACAAAACGAAGTAAGACCATACTTAACATAAACAAAACCTAGATTTACTCTCTAAGTAAATCTAGACAAACTCGAAATGGAGGAACAAAGATTTCTCCTTGAAAATAAGATGCGCCTAGCGCAAACTCGACAACGTAACTCAGGTTTGTTCTTACTGAACAAGTCTGGAAAAAGTACAAAAGGAAAAGAAAAAGAAAAGTGAAAAGTGACGTTTCCAAAAATAACTAAAAAAGCTGAGCGAGGCTGTATCTAAAACCTGCCAGCACAAAACAAAAATAAATCAAAACCGTCACTGAGTCTAACTATGGCCAACTCTGGGAACATCGGAAGATTCTCGATAGGGTAATAAATCTTTAACGTGCCATTTCCCTGCACGTGAGCCATCCATATTTTTTAGTTCGTAAACTAAAGGAGACAACTCCTTAAAAACAACGGAAATAATGTATTTGGGGTTAAGTTTCGATGCGAAGTTATCGGGATCACTCGACAACTTCTTGTTAGGACGCCAAACTCTATCACCCACATTAAAACTTACATTCCGTTTCCGGAGGTTATAGGATTTTGAATTCCTCTCATATGCGGAGTGAAGTTTCCGACGTACCTCAACAAACAAATCCCGAAACTCTTTCAAGTTCTCTACATAAGTGCCTCTTTTACCAGGTATGACTTCAATAGATTAGTCCGCGAAAGGAGAGTTATAATATTCTCCAGATAAAGGAACATGCCTTCCGAACATCAGGTATGATGGAAGGAAACCGGTTACTTCATGGACCGCGGTATTGATGGCCTATCTGATTTCCGGAATATGCAAATCCCAGTGTTCCTGTCTATCTATGTAACATCTGATAGCTGTCGTAATGGTTTTATTATTACGTTCCACGAAGTTACACTGAGGAGAATAAAACGGAGTGAACCATTGTTTAACTTTATAACTGTCACATAATTCCTTCATACCCTTGCTCTTGAAATTCGGAGTGTTATCACAAATCAGGATTTGGGGGACTCCAACCGAAAGAAATATGTGATTCTCTATACGGTCCATAACCGCAGGGCATTTGGCATTTCTCAACGGAAAAATAAACGTGTACTTAGAAAACCAATCAGCGGCTACCAATAACCATTTGTTACCTTTTCTGGAAAGAGGAAAAGGACCAATAAAATCCAACGAAATGATTTGACCAGGTTGGTCAACTACCTTCTTCTTACCCATAATACCAATCTTACTTAAGTTTGAGTGTTTCTGAGCGCCACATACCAAACACTTTCTTACAAATCTCAAAATATCTGACCTCATCTTAGGCTAATAATACATCTCCTGTACTCGGAACAAGGTTTTTCGAAAACCAAAATGGCCACTAGTGGGAGAAACAAGACACGACTCGATAATTTTCGCTCTCTGAGGTTTATGGACTAAGGTTTTCCACTCTCGAATATTAAAAGTATGATTCTGCTTACAAGGAATGAATTTTGAACGTAGTGGTTCTCAACTCGCCATGAGGAAATTTGTCCGGGCTGTTTGCAATCTTTTCACGGAGCGGAAACCAGGGGTCAAGAGAATTTACTTCGATTGAGATGTATAAAACTTGCAAACACGTATTCTCGGAATCTGCTGAAAGGCTGGAATCTGCCTCAGGAAGTGCATCGAACCTTTTCTATGCTGTAGGTCAAAAGTATGCTGTCTTAACCTCAGTAACCAATGACTAAGTTTACCTGACGGAGTGTTTAAATTAAAAAGCAATTAAATTGAGAACGTTCAATCCAAGGCCTAAACTTTTCAATACAGAATATAATGGCTAAACATTCACGCTCGGTCACTGAATAATTCCTATCCGCGCTAGAAAAAGAGCGACTCGCGTATGCGATTACTCGTTCCTCTTCGTCTATAAACTGGGTCAACATACCTCCAATACTGACATCAGACGCATCGGACTGAACGAAAAATTTCTGAGTAAAATCAGGCTAAGCCAAGATTGGTGCACTTATAAGTTTCTGCTTGATGGCTAAAAACGCAGTCTCCGCTCTCTCATTCCATTATATGGCTTGTTTTTTCTTCTTGCCTTTAAGAAGGTCGTTCAAGGGACTAACAAGAGAAGAAAAGTCCTTAATGAACCTACGGTACCATGAACACATACCACTGAAACGTTTCACCTCGGTAGAAGTACGCGGACGCGCATAGTTCAACATAGACTCAACCTTTGACGGGTCAGTAGCTAGAGAATTGTTACCAACTATAAACCCTAAATACTTTAAAGATATCCTAAAAAAATGGCATTTTTCCAAATGAACAGTAAGACCAGCTTCCTTAAGTATGTTCTTAGCGGTCTTTAAACATTCCACATGGTGTTTCCAGGTAGGGGAGCATAGCAATATGTCGTCCAGATAGGAAAAAATATGGGGTTCGTATTTAGGATCAAATACTGAATCAACCAACTTCTGTTGTGTTTGTGCCGCATTGCACAGGCCAAAGGGAACGTCTATAAACTAAAATTGTCCACGACCGATAACCGAAAAAGCGGTTTTTTCTTTAGAAGAGTCATCAAGTGGTATTTGCCAAAATGCCTTTCTCAAGTCAATGGAGGAAATGTATTTGGCATTTCGTAAGTTACTCCGTATTCTATCTACATGGGGTACTGGAAAAAAATCGTGTTTCGCCAGAGCGTTCAAAAACCTTCCGTCAAAACAAAATCTATATTCACCCGTGGGCTACCTTACCAAAAGCGTTGGAGAGCACCATGGACTATAATATTCCTCGACTACGCCCAACTAGATCATAGAATCTAACTCTTTATTCAGAATTTCTTGCATATAGGGAGATAGTAAGTAAGGTTTCTTTTTGAAAGGTTGGTTATCGCCCGTATCTATAGAGAGTTTAATCTTATCGATCCGTCCTAACCTATCCTTTTTGTCAAGTTCTCTAAATGAATCTGACAGTTCTAGAGCCTCCGCCCTTTGGATAACGGAAAAATCGTCGATGGAAAAAAGTTTGGATACTGGAGGGTTATCAGAATATTTTTGTACTACACCTAGCACGAAATCATCATTGTGAATCGACCAATGATTATTCTTAAAATTCATTACGAGATTAAAACTCCTAGCAAAATCGATACCAAAAATAAAAGCATGTGTTACGGAGGGTACTATGTCGACTTTAATGATTCGACAATAATCGGTAATAAAAATCGGTAGGTCAGCAACACCAGCAACCTTCTGTCGAGTTCCATCGGCAGTAAACACATTAGAGTTATTGCTTAGACAAATTTTAATCTTTTTGAGAAACGATGGTACAACTTCCGAATCACGGGTATAAGTGTTATAAAAATTATATACGTGTACTAATGAACGAAAGGTGTGCTTGAGTCGCTTATAGTTGAAACACACAACCTCAGGTTTCGGGCTATTTGTCTTATCTCCCTTGCACAAAACCGCAAGACGTCTACTAGAATCTTTACCCAAACTACGAATATCCTTATCACAAGAACAATTTGGCTCACGGTGAAGTGGATCTTCCTCAGAAACACACAAACTCTTTTCCCGACGTGACGAGCCACTCTTATGAGGGTCATCGAAAACAAACAACTGAGAGGGTTTTCTAGAAGTAGAGGGTAGAACATCCTACAACTTCCTACACAAAGCAGATAGTTCGGAGACAGTAACACTATCGTGTAACGCCAACTGCGTCACATATTCAGGCAACAAGTTCTTCCGGATGTACTTGACTCTGGTAACCAGCAGGGGTCACGGACAACCCAGAGAAGAAATTCTCCATCTGAGCCACATAAATAATAACTGTTTCTGCGCGTCTCTGTTTCCTCTGCCGGATTTGATCCCAGACATCATCGTCTGCATGAGGAGACAAAAAATCTCTCTTCAACCTTGAAACAAGACCTGACCAATCTGACACAACACCCCTAACACTTCGGAACCACACAAAAGCGTCGCCAACGAAAAATTCTACAGCTGAAGTTTTATCTCTGAAAAATTACGAGACTGGGATAAGTCTGAAACTCGCTCCGAGAACCTAAAAATCTTTATCCATTTCTCTGTAATGTTATTACTTTCTCTAGTGCCACTATGCCCTTTTTGGGTACATGTAAATTTTATTGTAAAGGGTTGCGACCTATATTTTCTGCTTTGTTAACAAAATTAGAAAATACAGATCACAGCGACGGCAGCTGTTCGCCGGGAGCATCGGGAAGCAGGTCCAGGACAGAATGAAAATGGTATACAAAATGTGCGCCACCTGGTTCGTTAATTTATCTGATATTTAGAAAGGAACCGGGAAGGGGTCTAACTTAAATAAAACTGTTTAATAGATTTTACACATGTATTTCACAAAAAAAACACACTCAAAAAAAACGACACAAAGCACATTAAAGAAATGAAAAAAAATAAAACTACCAAATCAGGACACAAAAAGGTTAGGGAAGGTGGTTCTCAAAACCTTACCGTGAATGAAATCAAAAATGAAACAAATCGCTCTAGATTACACCAGCTGGTCTCTAAGTCCCTATACTTATATATTAAATGTTATTACCTCTATTCTGACAATAGTAAAAAGAAATCTATATAACTCAAGGGTAACCAAACATGGTCATACGCCAATTAGATAATGAAAAAAATAAATGGTAACTGTGATTAGTGATCAGTACATGCAAATATAATCAAAATGTGTTTATCTGGCCTTATTTCCTTATGATCTTCTTGTTGCCTATCCCGTACTGGGTGAATATTTCGATCTAACTAACCGGTTACTGTGCCATGTGGACCCAAAAAGAGTAAGGTTTCCACAATGGTCTGGCGCTACAGGGTCCCTCTTTATTATGCTTCTCCGAAATGCGGGTGTGTATTTTCTCTGATGGTGCGTTTTTTCCAATATACGGTGTGGGACTAAACTTGAATATATCGTGTATACGGGGAAACTTGTTCAGTTGTGAATGTTTTTATAACAAGCTCCACTCGTGAATTTCTTTTGTATAATACAACTAACCTCGTGAGAGCTTGATAAACTAGGACTATAATTTTGGGAAATAGTTTTACCGGTTCTGCATTAATAAATATTGTGATCAGAAAAGACCATTTATTTTACATAGAGACTACTAAATTGTCATTGAAGTGATCAGAAAAGTTCCTTCTTGTAAACCAAGTAGCTTTATCTATCAGTAGTCTTTTATATAGCTTCTTCTGGTGAAGATTGTCACCTGTTGACCTAGGGTTGACCTGACTTTGCAGGCGCCTGATTTTATTACAGATTAAAACAAAAATAAAAAAACCTCAAGATATCGACTATATAGAAATTAATAAAGGCGATGCAAGGATGTGGTAGTTCCAATCAAATTTATTTGGATCTGTCTTTCGGGAAGGAACCGACAAGTATGTTTATGTCCGAAAGTTTTCCATGAGCTTTGGATATATTGCCGTCTGAATATTGATTTTATTATTGAAAATATCTCGCCGAAAGGTCAATTTTCGAATGAGAGACAATATTGGCTTCGGAGTTATGTGATGTTTCTTCATGAAAGTAAGATGTTGAGTTTTATCAATAATTAAGTAAACTGATTTCTGTTTCTTTTTTCTGCTATGATCAAAAACCATTTGTTTTTTAAGTTGGTATGATTGTTCTTGACATCATTTTGCTTTTTAAGTTAGAAATTTTTTCTTTTGCAATTGTTTTAAAATGTAAACCTTTTTATCGGCGAAAAATTTATTAAGCAAAGAATTTGTATTACATTTTTCCTAAAAATAAATGAAACTGGCGTTACGGCGATAAAGCTATGTCAAAAAATAGAAGAACATTAGTGATGGTAGTGGGGCCATTGTCAAAATCGATCTTGTATTGAGTAATTGCCGACTAGGTATCAGAGCCCATTCGAAACAAACCTCCACGTTTGTGGCAAAATGGTGTACCATATTCACCAGATATGACATCGTATGACTTTTTTGATTCCACTTTGTGGACTCCGATTTGAGTCCATAGAAGCGATTCAATATTAGATATACATTAGATAATATCAGTCGAATATAAAAACTGTTTTGAAGACTTGAAAAAACGTTGGAATACGTGTATTACAGTGAGAGGGAATTACTTTGAAAGAGACAAAATAAATTTGGATCAATAAATTAATACTTCATGTTTTATTTAAAATGACGCCTTATTTTTTGATCATAGTGGAATAACAACATAAAAAATATATCGGATCGCAGATGATACTCTAAAGACCCGATATGAGTTCTAGGATTTTGGTGTGTGGGATTTTAAGGTGTAGGATTTTATCCGTGAAAGAACGAAACGCGGTAAAAAAAACAGTTCTAAAAATGGTACCAAAAAGTCAACCATACTAAGCCTACTTTAATATAAAATGACTAGATTTAATTTAAGAAACGGTTATTGAAGCTATTTAGGTTTATAGATGATTAAATTTACATGTTACTATGGTAATACAGGGTATTTGGTGCATCGTTTGCCAAATTAAAATGGCCGATAGAAGGGGCCTTTTGCTATATCGTCAACCTCCATAAAACATTATTAGACCCACAGGTTTTTTTATGTTAATTATATCATTTTTTATTTAAAAAAATTCCAAAAATCAGCATTGAAACTTGAATTAAAAAAAATATTGGTATATCCTCCAAATTATTTTTTTATTTTAATGTGTAATGTTGTAGGGTTCTATGAAAATTAAATGCAAGCAACATCTAGTTTTTTTATGGGCTCGCAAAGTTTTTGGAAGAAGTAAAAATAAATTTAAAGCCCAACTTTAAATTGCATATAAAAAAACTAAAAGGTATCATGTTCTTCGAATTCTTTAAAAAAATCTCTGATTTATCCTCTTTCTAACGGTATGCATTCATGGCATAAAACGTTTTACTAACTTCACTAATTTGCTAACTTTGTGTATCGGGACGCATTAGGCTGATATTGTTTGATTCATTATTTATTTGATTGTTCGATTTATTATTTTCAGGTAGAAATTAATTAATTCATTCAATCAATTCATTCAACCACTGCTTATGACGAAGATAGAAAATTATGTTCGCTATTGTTCCACTTATTACTATAACGTCTTTGACAACGCGTATGCTCACGACAAAGATCGAATGATATGTCTGCTATTGTCCTACTCATTGCCGCAGAGTTTTCGACTACGGAGGTGCGTCACATATATCCAACGGTTTTTTAATATATTTTTTTTTTATTTTCTTTATTTTATATATTTTTAATTTAAAATTTGTTTTCTAATACTTGCTTTAATTTTAAACATAATAACATTAAATTAAATAAAGTAATAGTCAAAGTTGTTTGAAATAATAATTTAATGCCACGGTTGATTTTACATGTATTGTATACAAATTACATGTTGTATACAAATACATGTATTATAAACAAAATATTTTCCAATGATTAAGACAATTTCTATATTTAGTTTTTAAAGCCATCACCTTTTTTCGCATAAGTAATAAATAGCGAAGAGGATCAATGTTCTAGGACATTAATGATTGATTGAGCCTAGTGTTCTTGTCCAAGTTTTCGTTTTGTGTTACATAAATAAAAACTTTAAATAGTCCTTCGCCAGTTGCACGACCAGAGATTGATTTGCAAAATAGCATATTTTCTTTAATCGATCCCTCGCATCGGTCAATATACAAAAATTGCATCAATTAATCAATTCATCAACCAATTTAATCTTTTCAATTATTTGATCGTAAACATAATTGATCATTTCATTAATACGTATCGTTATTGTGTCATTTGAAAGTGGTATAGTTTTCAACTGTTTTGCTTCTTCCGGAATTATCATCACATTGACTATAATCATGGCAGCGGATAAAATGAGTTTCCGTAATCGTGTGGGGCTTAGACTCCCTGGTTACTCTTAATGCTACTAAATAGGATGCTTGAAGTGCTACGATCTCGTTACAGTTTGATTTGTTGATAACAGTTTGTTGATTTTTCAAGACGAGTGATTTACGCTCGAAAAATTCTAATGGTGGGCGAGAGAAGAAATCGTAGTACTTGTTTTCGTAAAAACGTAATTAGCTAGCGTAATTAGTAAGAAACTTTTCGTCTCGTTCCATTGTTTTTATTACCAAAGCGCATAGTTTGTACGAACCTACTTAAGCGTGCTCGGGACGAATGATCCGTCCCGCATGCGTGGGAGGATGGCGCGAGGTTACAAGTGCGTTTAAGCACATGTTCGAACTGGTAAAAGTATTATAAGTACAAGAGGTTACATAAGTCTTGTAGTTTAGTATCTGTGGCTGTAAGAGGTATTTCCGGATAAAGCTGGGTCCACACCAATAAAATTTTGCGTTTGCGTGTGTTGAATTTACTAGAACAATTTGGTTGAATTATTTGGTGGACAGATGATTCGTGTGCGTGTTATGCGGCGACAATATTTGTGTGTGACTTCGTCAGAGTGTCTATACTGCCGTGCAGGCACACTACATTCAACGCGTACAGCATACAATGCAAATTTGTATTAATGTGGACTCAGCTTAAGTGTAACGGCCCATTCACACATACATCGTTTTGTTTCACGATTCGCAAGCGTGTGAACATGCTCGTAGTGCACAAGCCATTTAAAAATATCAAAGATTTTTCATGAATCACGATACTGGAAAAAGGTCGAATCTTCGCCGTGTTAATCGGGCGATGCAAATCTTTGATAAACGTCAAATAAACATATTATAATGAGGGGGTAGCAACGTTTTTTACTTAATTTTTGGGTATTTAGTGGGCGCTTCACTAAAAAGCTTGTGAAACGATGATATGTCCCAATGAGTGAGAACGAGAATACATACATAAATAAACACACAGATATATAAATATAAATATAAATATATATATATATATATATATATATATATATATATATATATATATATATATATATATATATATATATATATATATATATATATATATATATATATATATAATTAGTCTAATTGAAAAGTTCGTGGACCGACGATTATAGAGCAGTAAAAGAACTATATAATCTACTACATTTTGAAGGATCATACTTTATATCAATATATATATGAAGTTTCAAGTCGATCTGTCTATTCATTCGTACAAAAACAGCAGCTTAAAGTAACCGTACCAATGTTATTTTTTAAAACGAAAAATATTGCAAATCATGCAGTGATTAAATTTTTTATAAACATTTTTAGATGCAATGAAAATTCAGAATGAAATTATATATGTATTAAGAGATTCTGCTCCTTCAAAAACAAAACGATTTGTAAGTGGGCAGGTGAGTTTTTATCGTACAAGACTGAATAATGATCCTCGTTCTGGATGTCCAATAAGTGCAACTACTGAACAAATAATTAATTCTATACACGATATGGTTATGAATGATAGGCAATTGACTTTGAATAAAATTGCTAAAGCCATGAACATTTTAACTGAGTGGGTGTTTCATAGTTAGAAAAAGAAATTGGGCTTGAGAAAGCTAGAAAGACGGGTGCCGCATTTGTTAAATTCGGATTAAAAACGACGTCGAGTAAAACTTTCTAACCAATATCTGGATCTTTTTCGAAACAATCAAATATATTTTAAAGGTCATATTTTAACTATGAATGAGATTTGGGTTTACCATTATGATCAACAGTGGTCAAAATCGACCAAAAAGTTTATGGCAACAATTTTACCGGTAAGATAATAACAGGACAGTGTTACTTAAACCTTTTGGATCAATTGGGTGCAAAAATTAGTGATAAAAGACCTGGTTTAGCAAAGAAAAAAATTATTTTTCATCAAGACAATGTACCGGCTCACAGAGGTGTTTTTGCAATGGCCAAATTGAACGAATTGCACTACAAATTGTTAGAATATTCACCATATTCACCAGATCTGGCTCCCTCTGACTTTCATCTGTTCCCAAACCTCAAATAAATCCTACGTGGCAAGCGTTTTTCATGAAATAAAGAATTTATAGCAGCCGTAGATGAGTATTTTGAAGGACTTCCAGAAAATCACTTTTGAGATGGAATAAATTAATTGGAGAAGCGCTGGAAAGAAATGTATTAAGCTTAAAGAAGAATATACCGAAGAATAAAGTCATTTTTTCAACTATTAACCTGTTTTACCATTTTCGCTCCGCATATATATTTATGTTTTGGTAAATAAATGAGAAAAAAAATATAAAGCTGGCTTCACATCAATAAAACTTAGCGTTGTAGACTTTTGTGACTTTTGTGACTGACTAATCGGAGAGTTAAAAATTCTAGCATTTAAAAATGATCGGCGGCTACAGGTAGTATTGTTTTCCACATATCTTGCTTCAAAACGCACCTGTATACTTCTGGATGATCATGAAACAGTTGAAAACCTCGCCTCGTTCTGAACACTCATCTCCATACCAAAAAGACTGACAGCGACCTAGTAGTCGACGCCGCAGACAGTCCAGCTTAAATTATCTCACCATTAGAGGTATATTTATGATTTGGCCAAGTCCTACAGAGACTTATTTTTTTTGGTATTTTTTAGAGCGTTTAGGATTCGACCGTTTTAAGATCTGGACATTTTAGTATCTGGACGTTTTAGACTCGAGATATTTTAGACCCTAGATATTTTAGATTCGGAACATGTAAGTTACCAGACGTTTTTGATGTGAAGCATTTATGTTAACAAACGTTTTAGACTCCGTATATGTCAGTCCCATCTTAAGTATCGGACTTTCGATAGCCGGAACAGCACCATAGAGAATAGACTTTATTTCATTATTATTTTCACTATTATCACCCATTTATTATTCAATCACTATTTGTTTACCATCATTTACAGAGCTCTTATACTTTAGTACTGTTAGTTTAATGTTGAACACTTTGATCTTTATTATGCTTAGTTAAGTATGGTTGTTGTAAGCATCAGAGTTAAATTTCTTTTTTTTGTGTAATAATTAATTGTTTTTTATATTTTATTTTTTTGTTCATCTCTGTAATTTTTGGTGCCCAACGTGGGGCAGTAATATGTACAGTTTGTGTTTTTTTAATAAAAAAATAGTTTTGTACATAAAGTTTGGCGCTCAATGTGATGGGGCTTCTTCAATGGGGCAAATTCAGAGACAAGCATTAAATTTGAATTTTTGCGGCGCACAGACTTGTGTGCGGACGTGTTGTTAAAGTGAAATTAATATTTTTGTTTCGAAAAGATACCTACGTTACGTGGCTATATTGAAATTTATTATTTAGTAATTTATTATTTATTGAGCAACTGATTATAGTTAAAGTATGTTCCAGCAAATTATTATGTTGAAAAGGTGTCGTGCATTCATAATAATGGGCAATTTAATCAAAACAAACGGAAAAAATCGCAATGAAAGGCGTTACTGGATGAAGCATTTGTACGAATACACAAAATTATAGACTACAGAAAATAAGTATAAACACTGAAAAATATACAACTTTATTTTTGACGCTTGTTGGAATTACCTAATCAAACATAACCTACTCACTGCACGCACACTCACGGAGCGGGGCGTTGAGCGCGTACAACACCAATATTTATTGACTGTGTGTGGACTTGAAACTTCACATATATTCATATGAAGGATGACCCTTCAATATGTAGTACATTAAATATTTTTTTTACTGCCCTATAGGTGTTACTCCGCGAACTTTTCAATTAGGCATATATATATATATATATATATATATATATATATATATATATATATATATATATATATATATATATATATATATATATATATATATATATATATATATATATATATATATATATATATATATATATATATATATAATATATATATATAATATATATATATATATATATATATATATATATATATATATATATATATATATATATATATATATATATATATATATATATAATATATATATATATATATATATATATATATATATATATATATATATATATATATATATATATATATATATACATATATATATATATATATATATATATATATATATATATATATATATATATATATATATATATATATATATATATATATATATATTAATTATCATCAGCCCGTGTCGATCCACTGCAGGATGAAGGCCTCTTCAGCATGCTTCCAACTTTCAAACTTTCACGGTCCTGAGCTTTCCTCTGCCACTCGGGTCCTATATACTTAACGATGTCATCAGTCCATCGAGCTTTCGGTCTTCTTCGCGGACGTTTGCGATCAAGCGGTATCCACTCCAGGATTGCCCTGGTTCATCTATCGTCCCATCGCCTCGCCACATGACTTGCCCATCTCCATTTCAATTGCTTTACTCTTCTAATGATGTCACATACTTTCGTTTGTTCTCAGTTCCATACGCAGAGCTTTCTGTCTCGTCTTGTAATGCCAAGCATACATCTTTTCATTCCCCTCTGTGCTACCCGAAGTTTTTGAATTGATTGCGATGTGAGTGTCCAGGTTTCACATCCGTATGTCATAACGGTCGAAGACTTTTCTTTTCAGACAAAGTGGGAATCTGCTCTTAAACACTATGTTGAGCCTGCCAGCCACATTTAACACGCCGTTCCACTTCCCGGGCGGCATCCCCCTTCATTGAAATCCTATGCCCAAGATATATAAAGTGGTCCACAATCTCCAAATCCCTTCCAAAAATTGAAATTCTCCTGTCGTCAGCGAATTTATTAAACATAACCTGACTCTTTTTCAGGTTTATTTTTAAGACAAATGGTTCACGAGCCGTTTGCAGTTCTTGTATTCGTCTTTGCAGCTCCTCTGGATCTTGTGAAAGAAGAACGATATCATCTGCAAATCTAAGATGGTTTAAGTTTGAACCATTGATCTTTACGCCATCCTGTTCCCAATCCAATTTCCGGAATATTTCTTCAAGGCAAGCCGAGAAAAGAATAGGCGATATTGCATCACCCTGCCTACACCTCGTTCTACATTAATTCTCACTTCAAGATCATCAATGTGAATTGTCGCTGTAGCTCCGTCATATATAGATCCTAGTAGGTTTATATAAGCTTTGTCTACCCCCTGGCTAAGCATTGCATCCATTATGGCTTGTTTTGAGATGGACTCAAATGCCTTTTCGTAGTCGATAAAGCCAAGCAGAGTGGCATGGTGTATTTGTTGCGCCTTGCTATCGCCTGCTGTACAACCTGGATGCGATCCATTGTAGTGAATCCACCTCTGAATCCTGCTTGTTCTCTTGGTTGTACGTCATTCAGTTTTCTTAATATTCTTTTAGATATTATCTTAGTGAAAACTTTGTACATTACTGATACGAGGCTTATTGAACGGTAGTTCTTTAACTCTTCATGTGCTCCTTTCTTATGTAAAAGGATTACTTCTGCATTTTTCTATAAGTCAGGTACTTTTTGTTCTTTGAGGTATTTTGAGTATAATTTTGCCAGTGTTTTATGTAACGTCCGACCACTAGCTTTTAGCATTTCAACAGTTACACTGTCCTTTCCTGGAGCCTTGCCGTTTTTCATCGATTCTCTAGTATTTGTTACTTCCTCCACTAGAATATCTGGCATTTGTTCTTCCATGGGTATTGTTGTCTTTGATTGGTTCTGATCTTCATATAATTGAGAATAAAATTTTCTGACAACCTCTAACATTTGCGTACGCGCCCTGCACCCTGTGTCATCCTCACGCCTTAAGACATAAATTTGCGTTCTTTTGTTTCTCAGCTTCTGTTTAGCCTTGTTAATTTCTTTATTTTCTTCCCGGGTTTTTTGTACTAGCTGCGTGTTGAATTGGCGCGTATCCTCTCTAATACGTTTTCTTATAGTTTTGCAGAGCTCAGTGTACTCGACCCTGCCAAAAGGACTACCTGCATTTCTTATTGTCCGTCGTTTCTTCATTAAATCAATGGTCTCACTGGAGATTTTTGTCTGTTTGAGACATTTTTCTTCTGGTGCTACTGAAGCAGCCGTTTGAAACAGATTGTTGATGATTTCTTCATATTGAACTGATATTTCCATCTCCTCCGAATCTTGTAACACATTAAAGCGGTTTGACAAAGCAATCTCAAAATCGGTGCCTCTCTCCAGCAGTTTCCCAGAATGCACTTTGCCCTTCCTTGACCTTACCATACTTTCACGCTTCACTCTTCACGTTTCACCTTTCACTCTTCGGCAGTTAATCTTAACTTTTGCTCGTACCATTCGATGGTCACTTCCAACATTAATTTTTTAAAGATAGTACAATTGCGAAATATTGTTTTATAGTTGGTTATGATGTAATCAATTTCACTTGTAAGTCCAGATGGGACTTACAAGATTTCCATGTCCATTTTCTGCTGATATTTTTCTTATAGAACGAATTCGTAATATAAAGTTCTTGTCCTTCAGCAAAATCAACCAACCTGTCACCTCTATTGCCTCGCTCACCAGTTCCATATGGGCCAGTTGCATTTTCGTCTGTTCTTGTTGTTCCAATTCTGGCATTAAAATCACCCATCAGGATTTTGTACCTACATTTCTCCTTGCATAAAACCTGGGCCACATTATTATAAAATTCCTCAATTTCTTCGTCCATATGGCTTATAGTTGGTGCGATTTGAAGCCTAAACTTTTTATTATATATATATATATATATATATATATATATATATATATATATATATATATATATATATATATATATATATATATATATATATAGGTGTCATACCTATATGTATACGCTCATTAGGACATATCATCGTTTCGCAAACTTTTTAGTGTCGCGACTCACTAAATGACCAAAAAGTTAAGTAAAAAACGTTGCGATCCCCTCACTATAATATGATAATTTGACCTTTATCAAAGATTTACATCGGCCAGTTAACACGGCGATGATTTGATCGTTTTTCAGTATCGTGATTCATAAAATATCGTTTATATTTTTAAATGGCTTATACACTTCTACGGCCGTGTTCACCCGTTTACGAATCGTGAAAAAAAGAATCATCTATTTGTCGTTGTATTAAATGATGGATGTATGTGTGAATGGGCCTTTACACTTATACCCCAAGACCGCAGACAGTTACAAATACCGAACTACAAGACCTGTGTAACCACTTGATCTTATAATACTTTTACCAGTTCAAACATATGCTTGCACGCACTTGTAACCTCGCGTCACCTGCTCACGCATGCGAGACAGATCATTTGTCCCGAACAAGTTCGTATAAACTATGTGCTTTGGTAATAAAAACAAAGGAACGTGCTGAAGAATTTCATTGTTAATTACGTTTTTACGAAAACAAGTATCACGATTTCTTCTCTCACCCAGGGTTAAACACTACGATTTTTTCTCTTACTCAGTGTTAAATAAATTAATAACAGTGTGGTAATAAAATAAATTAATAATATTAAATAAAATGGACAAATTTGTCACAAAACGAAATGCACCGTCTACATCTGGTGAGACAGGAAAGAAAAAGACAGATTGTAAAATGAAACGTATTTAAAAGATAGATTCATTGGATGAGAAGCCACAATGTGTTGTTTGTTATCAAGTTCTGTCCGCGACAAGCATGACGCCTTTAAGATTAGTCCGGCGTCTGCAAACAAAACACCCGTCTTTACAAAACAAACCATTAGAATTTCTTGAGCGTAAATCACTCGACTTGAAAAATCAGCAAACTGCTATCAACAAATCATGCCGTAATCAGATCGCAGCACTTCAAGCATCCTATTTAGTATCATTAAGAAGGGTCAGGGAATCTAAGCCCTAGACGATTGCGGAACAGCTCATTTTACCCGCTGCCATTAATATAATCAATATCCGGAACAAGTCCGGAAGAAGCAAAAAACAATACCACTTTCAAATGACACATTATCGAGACGTATTAATGAAATGGCCAATGAAGTTCACGATCAAATAAATGAAAATATTAAATTAAGCCGTGGCCGTACTAGGTTTTTTTCCAGCAAGTGGTTAACCGGTAAAACCGAAAAACCACTCGAGACGCAGACACTGCAATTAAAAAGCGCGAAACTTCCCGCGATTTTCACAGTTTGAAGATGGAATTCAAGAGAGCAGTATGTATTGTTGCTCTAATACTAAGAAATAGAAACAGAAAACGTTAACACAAATTACTAACTAAGTTCTATTGGTTACAAATTGTGGCGCGGTTTTACCGGCAAGCCATATTTCACGGTTTTAAAATCAGTCGTGGGAAAAAATCGCAAGTGCGGCCGCTTGTTTTAGTTTCCTTGACTCACAAAATCATGCGGTTAAAAACCACGGCGGTTCAGCCGTAGTGCGGCCGCGGCCTTAAGTGAATTTTTGATATTCAGTTCGACGAGTCAACAAACATGTTGAACTTGGCTCAATTTTTGTGTTTTGTCCGATATGAATGCGAGGGATCGATTAAAGAAAATATGCTATTTTGCAAATCAATCCTTGTGTGTGCGAAGTGTCGCCGACTCTTTAAATTTTTATTGATGCAACACAAAACGAAAACTTGGACTTAAATAAATGCATTGCGGTATGTACTGATGGCGCCAACAGTGGTGTGATAAGTGGTATGAGTAAAATTAAAAGATATGCCACATATGGAATAGACGTACTGCTTTCTTTGCCGAAATGCGATTGCTACAAAAAGATGCCAGATAATTTACAAAATGTTCTGTCAGAAGCCGTAAATATTATTCATTTCATTAAAAGCCGACAATTGCAGACTATATGCTTTCCACATTGTGCGAAGAAATGGGTGCCAAATACGACTGCTTTTCCATACTGAAGTCAGGTAGTTGTTGCAAGGAAAAATTCTAATGAAGCTTTTGTGCATTGAGTTGAATTGAAATTCTTTTTTACAGATAAAAATAGCTCATTTTCAGACTTTTTACAAGATGGAGAAACTTTATTACTGTTAGTTTACTTAAGTGGTATATTCTCACATTTGAATGACTTGAATACGAGTTTACAAGGCCGTAACAAAAACACTTTACTAATCACAGACAAAGTCAATGCGTTCATCAAGAAGCTTGGTATTTGGATTATATGCCTTGAAAAAAGTAATTTAAAAAAAATATGGATTTAGAAAATGCTGTTATTGATCGCGTGTTGGAGAGCATGAAAACACATTTAAGCGAATTGAAAATTTAGTTACTGGAATAGTTTCCAGATAGCAACGATGATTTGTCGAAAAGATGGGTTTTCAATCCGTTTGATGAAAATGTTGCGGCTGTTGAATTACCTCTACAACTAGAATTTTTAACTCAAGATTTAGATCAGTTTTGACTTGCATGACAATATGAATACGAAAGCCTACTAGCGGAAACTTTGAAAATATTGATCCCATACGCTAATTCTTACTTATGCGAAAAAAACTTCTCGTTTATGGTGTCTTTAAAAACTAAATATAGAAATTATCTTTTATCACTGGAAAATAATTTGCTTATAATACGTTTGTACGTATAGAAAAACTTTTAAGTGAAAAACAAAATCAAGCGTGGCATTAAATTATTATTCCAAACTTTGGTTATTACTTATTTAATTTTATATTATTATGTTGTTATTATCTGGTAATATTTAATTTTCTAACACTTGCTTTTAAATTAAAAATACTTAAAATAAAAAAATATAATAAGAAACCATGGGATATATGTGACCGACCGGCTTAAACGAATACTCTGCTGCAATGAGGACAATAGCGGACATATCATTCGATCTTTGTCGTGAGCATACGCGTTGTCAAAGACGTTATTGTAATGAGTGGGACACTAACGAATATAATTTTCTATCTTCGTCGTAAGCAGTGGTGTAGGATGTAAATAAAATTCAACACATGATTGATTGAATGAATATCTACCTGAAAATTAAAGGTAAAAATAAATTTCAAAAGCTATTTTTCACTATTTAAAATAAGGAATAAAACAATATAGAAAAAACAGTTTCTTCACGCTATTAAGTCATTAAAATTAACAATTTAAAAATTTCAATTGTTATAACTTTTTTAATAACAATTTCAAAAAATATATATTTCTCTGAGAAGAAGGGTATGAGAGAATTTTATGTTTAGTTTTTAAATCCTTCATAAATCCTCATGATTTGCATTACATTTGCAAATCAATTATATGTAACAATTTACTGACCAAATAATAACTAAAATAACTGGTTGATTTGTCCATTACTTTGTGGTAGCTCATTTTTAAATTAAGTAAAACAAATTTTTATTTTGTTATCAATCACTTAATTTATTTTTATCTCAGTGTGGTTATAGTTTCATAAACAGTGATTATCAAACACTACTTTAAAACTAAGTTTTAACTTTAATTGTTTACAAAACTAGAATCACACTGAGACAAAAATAAAATAAATGTTAGATAACAAAGTAAACATTTGTTTTATTCAATTTAAATAACTAAAATGTACTAATTTTTTGCACGTTTTGAAATTCCTCGCTTTTCTGTATTGGGAATAGAGGTGGTTGTTGCAATTTACTACGAATACGTATTGCTCAGTGTATATCCAAAGGAGATTAGATTCCGAGTTGCAATATGTGAGAAACGAAAATGACGTAATTTTTGAAATGTAATAACGAAACGTATTCAATATTTTGTAATAGGTTTACATCATAAAAATCAATTCTACTGCGGTATCACACTTCATAATTGAAGTCACGTAGTGTAACATCGGTTGCATATTTTTAATGGAGAACGTATTGCTAGATGCATACCTTTATTTAATTTTTTCTTTATTTGGGTTTTTCGCCAGGAACTAAAACTGAAAAAATATCAAAATATCTGTTCTTATGTAAATAAAGAATCACTGGGTAAAAACAAAAAACCAAACGGAGACAAATTTCTGTGATTTTTTTTTGTAATAAATTTGCCTAACGAACAAAATTTTAAATATATTAAGTGTTCTAAAAAAATATACAAACTTTGACGTTAACGTTTTGGGAAGTATTCCCCTTCCGTTTTCAAAACGAAAATAAAAATTCAAATAAAGAAAAAAAAATATATGAACACGCCACAATCATTCAGACATTACTTATGATGCATACCTTTAGATGGAACATCCGTTATAAAGAAACTATTGTATTTAAAAGTGCACGCCTTAATGAAATTAATTCGATTTTAACAACCATTAAAAAAAATATATATAAACATTTGAAAACCACCCGCGAAATTCGGTAATAATTCTACACTTATTATGTTATAGCTTCAGTCAATAATTTGTGCTGTTTTTACGTCAGAGTTCAAATATTAATTTATAGGACTGTGCTATCTTTACCTGTCTTATGCGAGAAGTTTAAAATTGTCCCTCAATATACTACTTTAAATATACAATGTTTTTCAAATTTACTCTTGCAAGTCGACATAGAAATGTGCTCTGTCGACCGCCCTTATATTTTTTAAAATAATTAATGGGTATTGTTGGATATAGTAATCACTAGGGACTGGATTTTTGTCCGAGCTCATGCAAGGTTACTAATTATCAGTAGAAACCGGACTTAAAAACCGACGGACGTTAAAAAAATATAAATGAATAAATCGTTTTACGCAGAAGCGTGCGCCATTACTTTAATTTATGAAAATATCTAAATCGACAAAATGTTTATAAATTCATTTCAATTATTTTTTGTGAGTGTATTAGATTGTTTCGTTTCTTATGTTGTATGGAAAAAGGTAACAGGACGATGTAAACACAACGATAAAGCTAAATTTGGTATTAAATAATTTCTCGACACAACGAACCAGTAGTGTACGACTATGATTAAATACACCGAATAGCAGTGACTTCTCCACTGACACTCCCTTTATTTATCAGTGCGCTTAGTCATAGTCGTACACTTGAGACATTCAATTAAACATTTATTTCACTCACGGGCGTAGCCAGGATTTAGTTTGGGGGGGGTATATATTCCCACTAGTTCGGATATATATTCAATTCAAATGTAATAATTTAACTCTCTTCACTCCTCGTATTTTTTCAGTATAATATTAGGTAATATTTGGCTTATTTCGGTTTGAACCCCCAAAAGCCCCCCTTGGCTACGCCCGTGATTTCACTAACTTATTAATTATACATGAATTGAATGTATAAATGTAATAAAAAATAATACAAAATAATTGAAAAGAATTTATAAACATTTTGCCGATATACATAATTTCATAAATTGAATTTGTCGGCGCACGCCTTTGTATGAAACGATTTATTTACTTATCTTATATAGCAAGTCTTCTTCAATTTCTTCATGTACAATATTTTCCATTTTCTTTTATTATTTGGCAAAATTTTATGCCATATTCCAAGTTTCAATTCCAAGGTCAATTGCTCTGCTGCATAGCCTACTACACTCTAACTAGCACAACTGGTTTATTCCTGTCCATCTTTACTAGGTATCCATGCAATATTGTCTATTGTGTTTTGCACTTTCAATTCTTCTCTAAATTTAGTATTATGTATTATATCTATTCATGTTATTTCCAATACTCTTCTTAGATATTTTGTTTCCATACTTTGTATTCTGCTTTTCAGTATGTTTGTAGCATCTTAGATAAATATTTGCCCCCATTTTAACTAAAATTTGAATAAAATTTTTATTCGTTTCCTCTTCTTCCTGTTCTGGTTAGGGAACCTTGACCTGCTTCAACCTTCATTTCCAATCAGATCGATGTAGTAATCATTGGATCCATCCAAAGCTATGTACGAGGAGTGCTAACATATAAAGTAATGAGACTGGTGGCGTAGTGTTTGATCGGGCAACACTATTAACTTCCCCTTTGGAGGGCTAGCATACCGATATCTGATGTCTGCAGTAATAGTTTGAACTAGTTTTATAAAACTTCAACAGGCCTATGAAAACAGTGTTTTATCATTGGCCTAGCTTTTTAGGCGATTTAAGACATTCTCAGAAGATCAAAACTGGATTGAAGACAAACATTGCAGTAAAAGGCCTTCAACTGCAAGAAGTGATGAAATCCGCTCCACAGCATCCGTGATCTTGTACGTTCTGTTCGTCAGTTGACAGTCAAATAATTCTAAGATTTGAATTTAATTCACACAACCGCTCATCCAATTTTGACCAACAAATTGGATATGATATATAATTGGATATTGAAAATAATGCTCATCTTCTGGAACGTGTTATTACTGGTGACGAGTTTTAATATCGTATTTTTTAATACGACCGAGGTTTTGCTCAGTAAAAACATCACTGTGGCTTCACAGTCTACTTATTCACTAGACTTGAATTCTTTTGACTTTTTCCCTTTCACAGGATTGAAAATTCCCCTCAAATGACACCGTTTTGGACCAGTTGTTGTTGATGGGTTCCATACGTTAGCTGATGGGTTCCGGATTTTAGGCGCCGGGGATTTGCCATGACCCTCCTCCGTTAGGTGCGTTACGCATATCCCAACATAGACAAGAGTGGGTAATGAGAGTCACCGGGCAGTGGTAACCAACCACACATTTACAAGACTATATATCCGAGAGTCGCGTCCGCTCTGTATCTTCTCGTTACTGTTGCGATTGTTCCGAACGACTCGCGCAAGTGGCCGCCGCGAATTCGGAGCGACAGCTGTGTTTTGTTTTTGCGCTTCATCGGTGTACATTTTTGTCGTATATAAACGGTCGAATTTAATAATGTACCTAAATAATACTTTTATGTGTATTTAGTCCAATATTCAAAATAATGATGTGCAACTTAGAACACGGTAATAATTTCATTTTTTTTTTTTTTTACTTTTTTCTCATTAGTGTAGTTGTAGGTAATGAGAGTCAGGTGATGATTAAGCCGACGCTACACATTGGTCAAGCGTCACTTGCCCAATGTGTGGATGGTCAAGTTGGCGGTTGTGAAGACGCTAGCCGATGTTGTTGCTGGCGTTGGCCACTTACCGATGGGTTGTCGGTTTTGTATGGCACATCAAAGAAACTAGCGCACGCCAACTAGCGCACATATGCCAAGTCCTTTGGCCACATCGTGTGCCATGTTTTCAACGCGTCGTGGCAATTTCTGATGTTTTGGTTGACGCTGGCTCAGTTATTTGTGAACTGATGATGTGACAAGTGTATAGCCAATGTGTGGTTGCCCACTTGTGATGTATGAAAGAACAGCCAACGTTTGATCAAACGTTAGCCAAGTCATGTAGGCCAATGTGAAGCGCCGGCTTTACCCACAAAGTAATGTACCTCTAGAGTTAATAATCTAAATTATTAATAGTGATATTTTTTCTAGATGCTGAAAGGCTACCTGATCTTTCTGAAAGTCTGAAAAAAGTTGTGCAGCTTATCGACTAACAAGGTTATTCCATACGAAAAGCAGCTAAAACAATGGGGATTCAATATTCAACTCTACAAAAGAGATATAAAAAAATCTAACTTGGGACCACGTCTTCTAAGACATACTACTTTATCTCCGATCCGATATTTAGTTCCGAAGTCGAAGGCGAAATAGCAAATTTATATAGCACCGCTAATCAGATAAGAAAAATGGCATTCGAATATGCTGAAAGATTGAATTTCTTCAAGTAATGGCTGGACGTGATTGATTGAATGCATTTATGAAAATAAATAATATTTATGTTAGGAGGACAGAAGCAACCAGCATAAACACAATCACAGCTTTTAATAAAACGGAGGTGCGGTTGTTCTATAAGCTGTGAGGAGAGCTGATGGAAAAGCATAGATTTGTTTCAAAAACATCTATAATTGCGACAAAAGGGGATTTTAACTGTGCAAACCACGAGAAAAGTACTAGCTGCAATAGGGCAGAAGAGAGTCGGATCGATCACAAGTTGGGAGAGAGGAAAAAACATCACTTTGATGTGTGCAATGGGCGCTGCCGGCGGATTCATCCCGCTAATGTTTATATTTCCTAGAAGATTGACTCCATTACTAGAGAAGGACTGCCCAACAGAAGCTATTTACAAATGCTCCGACAACAACTGGATCAATGAGACTCTCTTTCTTGAATAGCTTTACCACTTTTAGCAAGCACGTTAAGCTGTCCTGTTGATACTATATAACCAAGCTAGTCACATGTCACTTCACATGTACGGATATTGCAAGCGCAACCATATCCATATGCTGTATTTGCCACCACAAACGTCTCATAGAATGCAGCCCCTGAATGTTTTTTTTCTTTGGGTCACTAAAAACAGTTTACAAAAAAGAAGGTGACTTATTTATGAAAAGCCATCTCGCAGAAAAGATAATCCATTATGACGCAGCATCCTTGGTGGGGAGAGCACTTAACAATGTTGCCTCTATTAGCAAGGACGAATGGATTTAGAGCAACTGGTATTTTTCCACTAAATCCCGAAGTCTTTTCAAAAGAAGACTTTGTCGCCGCTGAAATTCTCCAATCTGAGTCTATTGCAGTTCAAGATTGTGATGAATCTATTTCACGTGCTGCTACTAATGCAGTGCAAGATAAAGGTCGATTCCTAGCACATCGAAGCAAGTAGACCTATCAGTTCCTGACACATCAAGACAAGTAGACCCACCAGTTCCTGAACCAGATATTGTATCAACACCTCAAACCAAAGAGACGTCCGATAAAATATTTATAATCCAAGATTTCATTAAGTTGCCAGAGAACGCCAACTAGCGCACATATGCCAAGTCCTTTGGCCACATCGTGTGCCATGTTTTCAACGCGTCGTGGCAATTTCTGATGTTTTGGTTGACGCTGGCTCAGTTATTTGTGAACTGATGATGTGACAAGTGTATAGCCAATGTGTGGTTGCCCACTTGTGATGTATGAAAGAACAGCCAACGTTTGATCAAACGTTAGCCAAGTCATGTAGGCCAATGTGAAGCGCCGGCTTTACCCACAAAGTAATGTACCTCTAGAGTTAATAATCTAAATTATTAATAGTGATATTTTTTCTAGATGCTGAAAGGCTACCTGATCTTTCTGAAAGTCTGAAAAAAGTTGTGCAGCTTATCGACTAACAAGGTTATTCCATACGAAAAGCAGCTAAAACAATGGGGATTCAATATTCAACTCTACAAAAGAGATATAAAAAAATCTAACTTGGGACCACGTCTTCTAAGACATACTACTTTATCTCCGATCCGATATTTAGTTCCGAAGTCGAAGGCGAAATAGCAAATTTATATAGCACCGCTAATCAGATAAGAAAAATGGCATTCGAATATGCTGAAAGATTGAATTTCTTCAAGTAATGGCTGGACGTGATTGATTGAATGCATTTATGAAAATAAATAATATTTATGTTAGGAGGACAGAAGCAACCAGCATAAACACAATCACAGCTTTTAATAAAACGGAGGTGCGGTTGTTCTATAAGCTGTGAGGAGAGCTGATGGAAAAGCATAGATTTGTTTCAAAAACATCTATAATTGCGACAAAAGGGGATTTTAACTGTGCAAACCACGAGAAAAGTACTAGCTGCAATAGGGCAGAAGAGAGTCGGATCGATCACAAGTTGGGAGAGAGGAAAAAACATCACTTTGATGTGTGCAATGGGCGCTGCCGGCGGATTCATCCCGCTAATGTTTATATTTCCTAGGAGATTGACTCCATTACTAGAGAAGGACTGCCCAACAGAAGCTATTTACAAATGCTCCGACAACAACTGGATCAATGAGACTCTCTTTCTTGAATAGCTTTACCACTTTTAGCAAGCACGTTAAGCTGTCCTGTTGATACTATATAACCAAGCTAGTCACATGTCACTTCACATGTACGGATATTGCAAGCGCAACCATATCCATATGCTGTATTTGCCACCACAAACGTCTCATAGAATGCAGCCCCTGAATGTTTTTTTTCTTTGGGTCACTAAAAACAGTTTATAAAAAAGAAGGTGACTTATTTATGAAAAGCCATCTCGCAGAAAAGATAATCCATTATGACGCAGCATCCTTGGTGGGGAGAGCACTTAACAATGTTGCCTCTATTAGCAAGGACGAATGGATTTAGAGCAACTGGTATTTTTCCACTAAATCCCGAAGTCTTTTCAAAAGAAGACTTTGTCGCCGCTGAAATTCTCCAATCTGAGTCTATTGCAGTTCAAGATTGTGATGAATCTATTTCACGTGCTGCTACTAATGCAGTGCAAGATAAAGGTCGATTCCTAGCACATCGAAGCAAGTAGACCTATCAGTTCCTGACACATCAAGACAAGTAGACCCACCAGTTCCTGAACCAGATATTGTATCAACACCTCAAACCAAAGAGACGTCCGATAAAATATTTATAATCCAAGATTTCATTAAGTTGCCAGAGAAAGCAACTGTCTTCAATACAAGACAGGACTGAAAGAAGCAGAACCCTACAGTTTTAATTTCAATGCCAATCAAAGAAGACCTAGTAGAAAAAGAAAATCTCAATAAGACAAAGGAAAAAAATTAAATGAAAGGTAAGGAAATAAGACTAAGGTGCAGAAGGAGGGCCCCGAAACAGCAAATAGGCAAGTTTTCCAGGAATCAAACGATACTTTGGCATCAGACGTAAATACTAATGAGTTATGCCAGGATGATTATGTAGAAGACGCAGGAAAGAGATATCTAGCATGCAGTGAATTCGAAAAAAAAACGAGATGTGGTACAGAAGTATTTTATATGGGCTTACGCGGATTGTACTGGGTGGAACTCAGTCAAAGGTTATGTCTGCGATAAGTGTTAAATTTCGTTTGACTCTGATTACCCACAGGGTGACGCACCATTGCTCTCACCTCAGTGTAGTGGAGGTCAAATCTGTTTTTTTTTAATCGTCATTATTTCCAAAGTCGATTGCCAAAGTGATTAAAATTGATCTTAATTGATAGCCGAATAAGTAAATTTCGATATTAAGCGGTTGCAATAAATATTTTATTTTGAAATAAGTTTTTATTTGATTTCTCAGTTAAGTGACTCTCATTACCTTTTTTTACCTTACATACTGCAGGATCCAGGGCACACGACGAGAACGTAGAGGTAGGATTTGTTGGTGCGTCTTTATTAAACTTTGGACTTTACTAAAACTTTATTAGTGTTGATATCAGCATCCTAGATTGTTTCCAAAACCCTATCACCAGCCATTTTGAACCCCATTTTCAATATTTTAGTGGTCATATATATCAATAATATTGTAGCTACTTTATCAGAATGATAAAATTCAAATTATAAAATGACAAAATATAATAATAAAATAAAGAAAACAAAATATGCAATTCAAAGATTTAATTATATTTAAGAAAAAGCTTTAGAAAATATTAATGTAATGTTATAAACAATTATCAATTTTGCGCCGTGGCTACTCTAAAAAACTAACATGCAATTAGAGTAGCCACGGCACATTCAATGCAGTTTTTTATAGAAAAATAAATGACGGAGAGGTTAAATATCCACTTTCTTATATGTAAATGGACGTTTAACGATCCCATGCAGCAAACTAATCGGTATCCATAGCATGTTCTGCTGCCTCGGTCGCTACTGCTGGCACGGGATCTCTGGGTTCTTCCCCCTGATCGTCTCTGTAACAACACAATGAATTTAGAGTAAAAGAATTGGTTGATGCAAGTTTGTCCCACTTTTTGAGAGAAATTGAAGAAAAAATTTATTACTAAAAATAAAATTTTTCTTTCCGGCTAGAGATCTGTTTCAGATGTTTTTTCATTTCTTCCAATGAAGTAAAGTTTTTATTATCTAAGCTATGGTGCTAAATGATGCGACAGTCTATATAAATGGTAGTCGAAGGATGCAAGGTCGAAAGGGGAGAGTATGGTGGATGGACCAAAACATCCCAGTCAAATTGCAAAAGTTTGTCAGGTGACCAAAGAACGTGTGCTCTAGCATTGTCTAGATGGAACGCAATGCCCTTTCTGCTAGCTAATTTAGGCCGCTTCTAGCCGATTGCTTGCTTTAATTCACTCAGTTATGACTTATGCTTCTCTAAATTAATGGTTTGGTTTTCAGGCCATTAATAATAACTCAGTATAAACGATTCCCAAACCAAACCTAATGCATAGCACCTTCTTCCGATGTCAACTGGGTTTTGCGTGGTTGCAGAGACATCTGCACATGATCTTTTATGCTTAACATTATCATACACAATCCATTTTTCATTACCGGTACCTAATTCGCTTTAGAAATTTCGGTGCGCTTCAATATAGAAACGCAAGCAGAAATTCGAAATTCAAATTTTTCTCCGATAACTCATGCGACACTCAAGTTGATGTAATTGCCTTGAGACTATTGTCTGGTTGATTCCAAGAATTTATTCTATAGCTGGAGTTGTTCTACATCGCCTCATTTTCATTTTCAATTAGCGCCAATATTTTGTTGTCATCAGCCACGGCAGGTCGTGCAGAACGTATTGCTAAGTTGGATCTTTCCGATCATCCCCGAAAACTTAGTGAGAGAACAGTAAAGTTAATCAAATATATTTCATCCAAGGCTCCAACCGAAATAAGAGCTGATTTAATAAACCAAGGATTAGCAGATATTTTCACAAAGACCATTAAAAGAAGGTTTAATAAACGATAGCTGGGTTATGGTTAAATGGTCTAAAAAAAAGTCAGGTTATGTCCTGCAAATTTGCTGTCAACAGAAAAATTTATATTTTAGGAGGCGATTTAGAGGTTGTGGACAACTACATATATCTTGCGCAAAGGATTTCAATGGAGGGTGATACTGGCCGGAAAGTGAAATGGCGAACTGGCAGGTTCAATATAGTGTTTAAGAACAAACTCCCACTTTGTCTGAAGAGAAAGGTCGTAAATCAGTACATGCTGCCTGTTTGGACATACGATCAGTTCAAAAGCTTCGAGTAGCACAGAGGGGAATGGAAAGGTGTATGCTTGGTATTACAAAGCGGCACAGAAAGATCTGCATATAGATCAGAGATCAAACGAGGATTGAAATGGAAGTGGGCAGGCCATATAGCGAGGCGATGCGACGACGGATGGACCAAAGTAATCCTGGAGTGGATACCGCTTGATCCTAAACGCCAACGAAGAAGACCGAAAATACGATGGACGGATGACATCATCAGGTATATTGGACCAGAGTGGCAGAGGGAAATTGCGAGCGCGAGTTGGAAGTATGCTGGGGAGACCTTCATCCTGCAGTGGATCGACAATGGCTGAATGATGATGATGATGATGATGATAATGATGATGATGATGAGAATCATGTCATACCTCAACCAATATCGATGTGGCTATGTCGCAATTCATCCGTAAAGAATGTTATTGCGACAAAAATTATTGCAGTCATGGGGATTGCCGACAGAAGTGAAAACTTGAAACTTTGGAATAACTGGGTCTTTTTGAGTTTTTAAATTAATTATGGTATGAATATCGGAAATATTCGAAAAATAATGCTTTGTTTTTGTTATTCATTTTTCTACATAATAATATTAGCATATTAAATACTCACTCTTGTACACAGTGATTCTACAATTAAATAATTAAAATAATGATTATCTAAAACACCATTTAAACAATGCACAGTACACACAAATTAAACTACAGCATGTCAGTGACGCGAACTCACAAGATTTTACCCATTCAAAAAGAATCCAAGACGCACATGATATAGTCGAGTATATACAATATTAGTGTACACAGGCCGTTATGAGTCGTTAGTCTGGCGCACACTAGTATGTCGGTGACGCGAACCCATAAGTTTTGCCCCTACCAAAAATCGCTCAACGCGGTTAAAAAAGTTCTCACTTCAAAAATACAGCATACATCATACACATTAGTTTTTTAATTGACAAAGCGTGCAAGAACTATAATTATATAATTTCTTCAGAAAATATAAAAAATACAATAACATTAAAGAATCAATATGCTTTGTCAAAAAAAAACAATAAATTAAATATATTCATTTCGAAGCAGTTTTTGTTGAAGTTTACATGTATGCACTTTGAGAGCTGTAATCGATATTCTTAGCTAAAGATATAACAGTACAACCAGGTACAATCAGAATATCGTCGTTTACAGCTCTCGAAGTGCATAAATGCGAACTTCAACTAAAACCGCTCAGAAACGAATATATTCAATTTGTTTTTTTTGGCAAGTATATTGATTATTTAATGTTATTGTCTTTTTTATATATATTTTGAATAAATTATATAATTAGAATTCTTGCACGTTTTTTTCAATAAAAAGGTGTATGATAAATGATGTACATTTTTTTATTTTACTAATTATTTAACACTCGAGACTGAAAAAATAACTTGAAACTTAATAATTATCAGAAATGAATAACGGAATAATTTTAATACTATTTTTGAACAAAACAAATAATAACAATTGTAAGGATTTGAACCCCATTCTGTTAAGTCGATACGCCATAAAAAGTTTAAATTGATGCCTTGGATACACTTGACATAGCGCCACCGCTTGACACAATTCCCTTCGTCCCTTGTAGGATTGGAATACCTTGGTATATATTAACTTACTTCCAGAACTACTGGCAGGCAACTAGTGAAAACTACATTTCAAGTATCCATTTTATTACTTGCCTACTTCCATTAACTACAACGTTTAACGGGTTGCCTAGCATTTTCTTTACTTATTTTAATAGTTGTAAACGATGTTTAAAAGGATTTTTTCAGTACATTTATGACATTGGAATGACTGAGTTTGTTCACTTTTTGAGCTATATATTATTCCGGTTATTTTTGCTAGTTTTCGTGAAAATTTTATACAAAAAAATGGCAGGTGAGTGTTTTATATGTTAGTTTACTCTCCATCACACTAAATATTTTATGTTTTTGGAATTTTACTTGTAGAGTGAATATTTTTGTGTGGTTCTCATTGGAAATCACTAGGAACTTGAACAATATATGTAAAATATTTTTTTTGTATGGTTATCTGAGCTAATTAGGTATGAGCTAGTAGTTATTTTTTATATCTAGTAGCATAATCTAAGTTAAAAGGTCACATTATTGCTGAACTAAAACTAGTGCGGTAAAGTGCAAATTTCAGCACAGTCTTATTAGTTTATAGGTACCTAGGCTGTTTATGCACTTTTGAATGAAATACAGAGTGATGATGAGTCCCTTGAAGAAGATCTAAATGTTATGAATGGTGAAATGTTAATGTCATACACCACCAATAATGATGAATTTTTTGACACAAAATATGGATGTTATTATACAAAGTACAGACGTGGCTGAATATTCTGCATTTAACACTAATAAATCAGATTGGGGCAGTGATGATGACATTCCGTTGACAAAACGACACCGGATATATTTCTTCTCGGCTACTAAACCGATGACGTCTCGAATGCTTGGAAATCAAGCCCTTTTGAAGAATTGGCTAGCCCAAATTTACATAATTCTTTTTCCATAATTTGTTCCCTGAGGATTTTATTGCTCACAATGACTTTCAGATCAACTTATATGCTTTTCAAAAATGTGGCAAAGGAAGAAATTTTAAACCTGTCACGGAGAAGGAAATAAAAATGTTCCTTGGTGTAAATATTCTTATGGTTGTGAAAAGACTTTTTAGTTTTAAAGATTACTGGTCATCCAATGAAGAAATGAGGGATCCTTTCAATGGCTCAGTTATTGGTAGGGACAGACTTGCTTGGTTGTTGAGTAATATTCTTCTCAATGATAACTCAGCACAACCAAACAAAAATGAACCAAACTATGATAAACTTTACAAAGTAAGGCCCCTACTTTCTAAATTACAGGAAACATTTCTTTCGTCAATAAATCCCAATGAATTTGAATTGAATTGATGGATGAAAGCATGATAATTTTCATAGGTCATAGTAGCTTTTGTCAATACATGGCTATGAAGGTCATTAGTTTGGGTCTGAGCAGATTCAATGGGATACATGCATGAATTTCAAATATATACAGGTAAGGTCAACTAGATAACTGAAAAAAAATTTGGGTCATATTTATTATGAATTTCACTCAAGTCTTGGTGGATAATAATCACAATCACACACATCATTCTTCGACAACACTTTTAATTCCATCAAACTGCAACGAAAGTTTTTGGCCAACAAAATATATTCTTGCAGAACTATATGGAAGGGGCCAAAACAGTATCCAGAATTTAGAAGTCTGACTCGCATGTTTCAACAGATGGGCTAGCTGCAGTGAAATGGATGAATCATTTCAGATATTTGTTTTAAGGAAACTTTTACTGGATATATAGCACTTTTTTTTTCATAAGATATTATACCTTAGAGGTCCTAATGGCCTTTCTGGTGGGGCGCCTCTACGTTCTTCACCTTCAATAAGTCTCAAATATGGTGCTATTTCCTCTTCACCTAAAATTTTGAATTGCTGGTCCTTACTAACATATCCAATTGAAACATTTTTGGTTGACAAATCAACCTCTGGGGGCAAAGTGTCTCTCAAAGCCCTAAAAAAATTAAATATAAAATTCAATTATATCCTCTAATGATATATATATATATATATATCTATATATATATATATATATATATATATATATATATATATATATATATATATATATATATATATATATATATATATATATATATATATATATATATATATATATATATATATATATATATATATATATATATATATATATATATATATATATATATTTATATATATATATATATACCTAAGTCCATGTTTAATTAATTCTTCTAGACTAGCGTTTAGAAATTCATCCAGGTGTTTTTCTAAATAAGTTCTTGCACTTTGCGAACGGGCACCTATAGACATTGCCTTACAATCATAGTAATTTGCTGAAGGACATGTTTGGTAAATATGAGTTCCCTTATCATCATAACCAGCTACTAACAATCCTACTCCATATGGACGACGATCATATCTTTGGGTGCACACTTGCATTTTGTTACCTTCAAAGTAAGAATATTAATATGGTGAACTAACATAGGCTAGACTGGGAAGTAAAAGCTAAATTGACTATTGTAATAACTGAAATCATTCAATATAACAATAACTGAAAAAGGCAAAATGACTGCAAAATTAAAAAGAAAGTATATCATTTACCTAAAGTTGAAATAAGCCTATTAAGAGGTAAATAAGTATCATGGGAATATTTGTAATTCAAGCATTCTCTTCTCATATAACGGCTTAATATTCTTGCATCGGCAGTTAATCCAGAAATTGTAACACCAATGTGATCATCTATATTAATGATCTTCTTCTGATAAGCAGATAATTCAGATGAAGCCCTTTTAAGCGCAATTAGAACTGCATAGGCATTACTTTTCAGACCAACTGTAGCAGATCCTAGATTTACAGCTTCCATGGCATATTCTACCTGATGTAGACGTCCTTGGGGACTCCATACTGTCACATCACTATCATACTGATTTCTAAACATACTGAAGCCAAAAAAGGCACTTTCGATATTCAAAAATTAACAAACAAAAACTTTAACACCGGTTATGAAAAATAATGATGAAGCGTTTATGTTATGCTGTATCATTTGTCAAAAGAATTTGGTTATGCCAATCAATTTGTGTGTAATTTTACCAACTGAGGCGACGACGGCGTAATAGAGACATCTAGCGTCAGCTGGGACTTGGTTCGCTCGAATACAGAACTTAGTTCGTTGAATATATTAATAAGTAGAAATCTTGGGTAGATGGCGAAAGTACTGAATTTTGGAATATTATTACACTATCTTTTCTTCATTTGTTATTTTGATTTATCATTCCATATTCATGTAATCTGTTTTTATTTATTTTTTTTAAATCGGATATCCCTTATTCTGCTGTGTCGGAAAGTTTCTTGGGTTGCCTATGATCTATCCAGATCTCAACCGTGATCGACGTCCCTTAACTTTAGTTATTAAGAACTAGTGATGGGAAATACGAATATTTTTGGAGAGTCGGATCACCGGTTCCGAATCAATTCAAAGATCCGGATCCCTGAGCCGGCTCTCAGATCCCACTGAATCTTTTCTCGTATAACTGGTTGCATAATTTAGTTGCATAGTCAGATAAACAAATACTTTACGATTATCAGTAGGATATAGCATAACATTTGAATTTCTGAGAATATCAGCATACCCGTATATGAATTATTTTTCGTATGAATTATTAAAGGGCTTCGGCATATAATTGACATCAAAAAGCAATAATTAACTTGTTATTGTAGTTATAGAAGTTTTTTTTCCATAGTTGTAGTTTGCTAAACAGGTAAAAATAAAAACGCATTTGTGTAAGCAGATATGCGTATTATGTGCATTACGAAAAATTTATTTGTATGTCTTTCTGTCTCGAATTAGTAAACATAAATAAACATGGGTTTGTATAAACAAATATGCGTGTGCATTAGATACGATTTCTTTGTAACTGTTTTCAGTTATGTCTTGCCTTACTTTACGAGTGGTCATTTCGTTAGACGGAAACTATTAAATAATTTAAAATAGACGATAGATATATTTCAAATCACACGCGAATTGCTTAAATAAATAATGATGGCTTATGGAAAAAAAGTGAAATATGGAACCATTTTGATTTTAACGAAGAGACGAATAAAGCAAAGTGCAATTATTGTTATAATTTTATAAATATGTCAACAGGAAATCTGACAAGGCATATGCGCATAAAACACCCAGGTATGGTATTATTATTACTGTATATAAGAGCGGAAATTGAGCATCGTTTTTATTTTAGGACTAGCCCTTAATAGGGCCATTAATATGGTTTCTTTACCTTCAACCAGCAAATATAATGATGAAGCTAATATTGAACTCCAACATATGCCTGGACCATCTTTCGTTGACGTTGACCCAAGGCCGTATGGACTATTTTTTAGTGAGTACAAAGCCAGTGCCGATAAACAAATCAAGACAATTTGATGAACAGTTATTGCATATGATTGTAAAAGAATACCATCCATTTAGCACAGTGGAAGATGTTGAGTTTAAAAAATTTGTTAATATGTTATTGCCCAGATATTCTCTGCCTAATCGTAAAACGATATCAGATAGTTTGCTAACGCGAACATACAACAAAATTAAAGAGGAGGTTAAAGAAAAAATGAATAGAGTATCAGCAGTATGTCTTACTACAGATAGCTGGACATCTGTAACCAATGAAAATTTTATAGCAATAACTGGGCATTGGCTAGATGATAGTGACAATAAGGAACCGAAACTGAGCTCAAATTTATTAGACTGTGTAGCTTACAATGAAGCAATGTAGCTTACAACGACACACAGCTGAAAATATTTGTGTATTTTTACAGGACAAAATTAGAGAGAGGGAAATTCAAAATAAAATTGTAGGAATAGTTAGTGATAATGCACATAATATTGTCGCAGCTATCAGGCTAGGGAATTGGCGACAGTTGGGTTGTTTTGCACATACTATCAATATTATTGTACAAAAAGGACACAAGGCTAAACTAGATTTAATGAAATTCAAAATCAAATGGGTCTGATAATTTTATAATTAAAAATCAATGTAAGTACTTGATGGAATTCTACAATGGATATGTTAAAGAGGTTTTATGAAAGAAAAAATGCTTTAATATCAAAGTTAGCTCTTTTGGGGCATGAAGTTACTTTAAGTGCTAGAGAATGGGAAATAATAATAAAAGATGCTGTATCTATTTTAGAAATATTTAATGATGTGACTGTTGAAATAAGTGCAGAGTACGTTAGTATTTCAAAAATACTTCTTTTTATACAGCAATGGAAAGTCACATACGATATTGCAAAGCTACAATATTAAACAAAGAATTAGAACCAATGCTTGATATTTTGCTCAATAATATTACTAGCCGATTTAAAAATTATGAAAGTAATGAGCTTATATCACAAGCTACAATTTTGGACCCACGTTTTAAAAAATACGGATTTGCAGACATAAACAAAGTAAATCAAGCCATAGAAAAATTAAAAATTAGGGCCCTTGCTGCAGTAAATATTCAATGTTCAGAAAATGAGCAAACATTTTTAGGAAGTGATAGTTGTGGCACGTCTCTAATATGGAAAAATTTTGAAAACAAAGTAATAAATTTAAAAAGCTCCAAAAACCCTACGTCTGCAGCTATTAATGAAATGGTTTCAAAGAAAAATATTTATCCAACTATATGAATTTGTCCAAAAAAGGCTCTGTCTTATGTGTACTTCAGTGCCATGTGAAAGAATATTCAGTAAAACTGGTCAAATTGTAACAGAAAAAAGAAGTCGACTGAAAACTAAAAAGATCAATTAAATCATATTTTTACATGTAAATATGTAATTGTTTAAAAATTTTAATTTTTAAAAATTAATTGTAAAATTTGATGTACTTACCTGATGTTGAACTTTATTTTATATATTTTATATCTTTGTTTTTTTTTCATATTTTTTATATTATATTTATTTTTATAGTTTATTTTATAATTTATAACTTTTTGTCTTTTACAATTTAATCTATTTATGTACTATATTTGAATGTATATTATATATATATATATATATATATATATATATATATATATATTATATATATATATATATATATATATATATATATATATATATATATATATATATATATATATATATATATATATATATATATATATATTATATATATATATATATATATATATATATATATATATATATATATATATATATATATATATATATATATATATATATATATATATATATATATATATATATATATATATATATATATATATATATATATATATATATATATATATATATATATATATATATATATATATATATATATATATATATATATATATATATATATATATATATATATATAAAATATGTGTGATAATATATATGTGAGCCATTTGCTAAATAAATGTAATTGTTTAAAAATAAATTAATATACTAATTATTATGTGTATTATTCTATATATTTAGGTACATAAAACAATAAAAGATTGCAATTTTTAAGCCGCAGTACGGCGACTTCGAACAGTTTCTTTTGCATTACGGATCCACGGATCCTTTCCCCACGAATCTTTTCTCTCACGGTCGAAATATATATACATATATATATATATATATATATATATATATATATATATATATATATATATATATATATATATATATATATATATATATATACCAGGCATAGCGGTTGATGATTTTAAATTTGTTAAAGAGATGGAGGCGGCAATAAGGGTCGATTTAAAGTCTAATATTTTATGTTATTTTGTTGGTACGACAGTACCTTTCAAAACGCTATTGATGTTTAAACGATTTCGAGTTAGCGTCATATTTGTCAAAGCTGTCAAACAATTTGTAGCGTCAAATAATGAGTATTTGCTGCACGTACTGCTTCTCTTGTCAAATCAAAAGAAAAACGCGAGTGAAAGCCGTCGTATGCTTGCGGAAACTTACGGTGACAATATCCCAACGGAAGATGCTTGTGGGCGTTGGTGTAGACTAGGGTTTCTGAAACGTATAACCCCACGTTCCTCTATTAAATTTTCCAGACGACTACGAACCCATTAAAAAAAATAATATGTTGTTAATTAATGTGATGGATGGGCTTGTTTCTTGTCGCAAATTAGGGCCAATTTTAGTCAATTTCGATCTTAATTGGGATTCAGGATCAAGTTGATTTCTGTATTTCGTTTTTATCATAACCTGGTGTGAAAACCCGCTTTCACATAAGTAAGTTGTCATGAAGGGCAAAAGAGAATTCACCGCTTTGCGTGAGAGTTCGGGATATTTTTCCTGTCTTGCTGCCCAAAAATTTATTAAAGGCATCTTTTTAAAATCACCTTGAAGAGTTTGATCTGTGAACATTTTCAGCAATTATTCTTGTTGCTAAATGTTCAATAAATGGGTTTCGAATCCAGCCTTCAGCATTACCGATATCTGGAAAGTACCTTATCAGTTCGTCGGTGAGGTGAGAAAGATGAAGAATAATTTCAGCTTTTATTTGGGTATACACTGATAAGGTGTTTGTCGTAACAAACTTATGCAAAAGATGAAAATATTCAACGATGTTTGATCTCAAGCAAGTTTTCCAAAACTCATTTTTTACGAGTGCGTGTATTTTGCCCTGTACAGGAAATACGCTGCGTGCCGAAACTTGCATCGATGCATTCGTTTCGTTGAGACAAGAGAAAATGTCAGCTAAATATGTTACTCTTCTAAGCCAGGTTTCATTTGCAAATCTGAACTAGAAGTTGAAGTCACTGTCCAAAAATAAATAGATTTCGTGACGAAGTTCGACAAAAAGAGCTAATATCCTGCCTCTTGATAACCAGCATACTTCATAGTGTAACAGGAATGAAACATGTTCAATACCCACGTCTTGGCATAATAATGCGCAAAGTTTCGAATTGAGCGGATGTGCTTTTATGTAATTTAGTATTTTTACGACCTCTAACCTCCTGATAGTGCTGTTTTCAAATCCTGAGGCATTTTTTGCACGCCAGTGCTTCTCTTTGCAATGCACAATGAGTACTTTTGGCCTCAGGAACAACATTTCTAATCCTGGTAATTAGTCCAAATATTCTCCCTGTCATGGCCTTGGCACTGTCAATCGATATACCAACACATCTTGCCCAATCTATATCATGTTGTTCAAAAAGACATTGATGGCGATGAAAATATCTTCTCCTTTTGTCGTAGACTCCAAGGCCTTGCATAGCAGAAAATCTTAAGAAATACTTTTATACACATATCTAACAAAACCCAGTAAACTCGGCAGTCTACTAATATCGGTTGATTCTTCAATTTGAATTGCATAATAATTATCTTGCAATCGTTGTGCGAGTTGATTTTCAACATCGCGTGCCATGTCGTGAATTGTATCATTCGAAAGAGGTATTTTATTCAGCAATTTCGACGATCTGTCTTCCAGTTAGCAACTGACCATATCTTTAGCAGTTGGTAAAATTAATTCTTCGGCAATATTGTATGACTTTTCGGTCTTTGCGATTTTATATGTCACAAGGAAAGACGCACGTAAATATTCATAGTTAGTAGCCACGGTGTTTTTCAATTTTTTTGAAGCATCCAACTCCCTCTTTTTTCCAACAAAAAATCTAAAGGCTTGTCTACATACTGCTGATGTTTTGTCTTCAAATGTCTTCGCAGTAATGATAGCTTCATCGAGCTATTTACGAGAACTTATTACACACGGTGGCTCTGGGTATTGAAATTCTTCTTTGATGTTTTTGTCTGGTTCATTCATTTCCGCAGAAGTTTCGTTTGAAGTTGAACTTTCAGCAGAAGTAAACGCAATTTAAGTCGACGTACTTTTCACAGTTTGCGAATTGGATGATAACGTTTGAGTAACTGGACATATTCCGCGGAAAAATCGAGAAGGCTGGAAAACGGGTACTACATCAGCTGAACGACAGGCAGATGGAAAAGCGAAAGATGGTGTGCGAAGTTTTGCTTTCTCAGCATGAAAGAAATACTTTTTGCATCGGTGTTTTTACAAGGGTGTCGTGTACCATGAGCTTCTGAACTCATGTAAAACAGTTAATACCCTTCTCTACCGTCAATAAGTGATGAATTTGGACCATGCATTGATCGACAGACACAGAAAAGTGAATTTTCAGCGCGACCCCGCCATATCACACGTACTGGGAGTTTGTTCTACCCGTGTACTAACTAGGCTTGGCCCCTTTCGACTACCACTTGATATCATGGATGTCTCAGGCACTTTCTATGAAACATTTTAATAATTACGGAGATATCGAAAACTGACTTGATGACTGATCAACCTCAAAAGATATACGGTTTTTCCGGGAGGGCATCCACAAATTGCGAGAGAGATGGGAAAATATGCAGTTCATACTTTGAATAAACCATTTTTTACCTTTATCCCAAATTAAAAGTGTTTTTTAAGAAAATAATAAAAATTATTAACTGCCATATCCAGTATAAATATTGATATCGCCCTTGTTTAATTCTATAATGCAGTTTTGGTTTAACTCCAAGGTTTAATAGGGGAATTGCAAAATAACAAAACTTGCAAAAATTGGCATGAAAAATTGATTATTTATACGGTTGTCAGTAAAACTACTTGTGACTACATTTTATAGGCCTACTTAAAATCTAAAGCTTACGTAGACAAACCGCTACTTCTTGAAGCTCTTTCAAAGGAATCCGAAATTGAAAGGATTCCTCGTGCCATACTGGACAGGAGCATTATACGATTTTGCTACCCGTATACAAGAATGCCTCGACAAAAATGGACGCCACCTAACTGATGTAATGTTTCGTACCTGACTGTGTTCCGTATACTTTAATGGCAATATACCACTAATGTATAAAATCAATACATTTTGATATTCGAGCATTTTGCAGCTTTACGTACTGCTTTTCTTGTTTTATCAAAAGAAAAACGCGAGTGAACGTATGGCAAGTCGCTCTATCTTGTTGGAACCAAAATGTAGTGAGGTTAATGCGTCGTCCGTAGAAAATCGTAGAAAATAATCACGCAATACGGCGAGATAGCGATCTATGTTAACAGACACTGTGCGTTTTCACAAAAAAAATACGATCCGATAATGCAAGTTCGAGATACGGCACACCAAACAGTTACTTTCTCGGAGTGCAGAGGTTGATCATGTAGTTCTCGGGAGTTTTCGGATGCCCAGTATCGAAAGTTCTGTTTGTTTGCCATCCCCGATAAATGAAAATGGGCCTCGTCACTGAACCTCGTGTACAAAATGTTGTTATCAACAATGTTAGCAATTTCAACATTCTTTCTGCGAACCTACGCCGTTTTAGTCAAGTCATTTTGTTGCAATTTTTGGAGAACCATAATATTATACGGATGGAAGTGAAGGTCCAAGTGTAAGATTCTGCGAACTGACCTGTCTGATGTTCTAAGAGCGCGAGCGTGACATACCGGTAAACGGCGAGGGCTGGTTTCCACCGCTTGTCGCACCCTTTCAATGTTTTCCAGGGTTCGAACGGTTCGATCTCCTTCCCTTGCAGTCCCAGGTCTCAACGATCCTGCTGTTTGATTTTGTTTACCCACTTTATAATGGTATCGCGTTTTGGAACGCGACTATGCCGACCAACGTTAAAATGATTTCGATATCGTTGCTGTGTGAGCACAACAGAACGACCAGTTTCAATAAAACTGTTGTAAATAAACACGCGACCATGGCTACTGAGATGGCATCCCAGAACGAGTGGATATCAACCATCCTGAAAACATTCGCTCGACACTGCCACCCGTAACAGTCGTTTCAAAAACACCATACCTCCCTGCCGGACCTAATATATATGTATATAAAAAACAATATATCATTTTAAAAGTATCTGACTTTTAACTCTACTGTACGTGCCTCGTTCTGGAGTACAACTTTTCTCTCAATATGAAGGTTCACAAAAAAGAATCAATTAGTTAATTGTTTAAAAACCAGATATGTATTTATTTGATTTTTGTTTATCCATAAGTGAAACGCTGGAAAAGTAAAATCTCATGGTACAATTGGTTGATCGAAAAAAATATTTTTAAAAAAACTAACGATTCTTTACAGTAAACTACCTCGAAGCTATGTTTTATATTTACAGGACTAAATTTTTCATGTTTAAATATTTAGCGAGCAATATTCTGAAAAATAAATTTTATTTCATACTGCATGCACAAATATACATTCAAACAGAATCATTTGTGAATATTCATATTAAAAATACAGTACAGATGAATTTTCGAATTGTTTTTATTTATTTTTTTAATTTGGGTATAGAAAATATTTTAATACAACAAAACCAAACAAACTAAAATATGAGAGTTGACTCACTATTTCATATTTTGTTTGATATCGCTTCATAAATATCACAATATAATTTGAATTGGTTGTTAAAATATTGTTTTAATAATTGATGATAAATGTCAAAAATACACTACGTTTTGGCAAATTAGTTAATACAAATAACAGAATTAACAGAGAGAAATGGAGAATATTCAGGGAGAGTGCAATAAAGGTTGCATACAGAAATTAAATAAATTGAATACAGAAATTAAAATGGCCATAAAAAATAAGAAGACGTGGAAAAATAAGTTTGGCCTAAACTTTCAACCGTCCATGATTTATATAAAGTAGAACAGATTAAAAGTCTAAACTTTAGTAAAGGATGGCAAGAACATCGTGGGAGGAATTTGGTGATAGAATGGAAAGGTAATGACAAAGACACGCCAACTTTACTTTTTTTTTTGATTTTTAATACATTAACAAGTTGACAGACCATTGAAGTTAAAATTTATTAGATGCAAAGATTATCAACCTCATACGAACATATAACGAATATGTGGTATAAATATTTTAATGACTTGTTTGAGTGCACAATATTTATTTGGTCTATTATGAAATTATTATTATAAGTTACAACCTTTGGTTAACGTAGGGATCTTTTTTTCTTTTAAGAGATTTCTCATTTAAACAATTTTGGACGGAGTAGAATAGACAATAGTTCGAGGGTGACCTGTTCGGATAGTATGAAAAGGTCTTAATTGAAACTTGTGATCGTGCAGTGTCATTATGAAACATGTCGCTCTTCCTGTTTCCTAATTCTGGCCGTTTTTCTTCAATTATTGTTTTCAGTTGATCTAATTGTGAACAATAGCGGCCGGTGTTGTTGGTTTGGTTGTGTGGAAGAAGCTCAAAGTTTATGGATCTTTTCCAATCCCATAAAAGCGTAATTTTCTTCGGATGAAGGCCGTCTTTTGTAGTACTTAAAATCGCTGATCAACCTCATAATTTTTTTCATTTTACGTGATTGTAATTATATCTACTTTTCATCATCAGTTGTCATCCTTCTCAGAAATGGAGCCTTAGAATATTTTTTCAGCCAAAGATTACACGAATATATTCAGTTCAGTAGATTTCGCTCACTAAATTCGTGAGGGTACCACACATCGTATCGGCAGACGTGCCCATTTTTTTCATATGGCGAAAAACTTAAAATATTTAACTTATCTGCTATCTCAGTGTTTCGCAAAGTGTGTGCCGCGGCACATTGGTGTATCGTGGTCATTAGTTGGTATGCCACGGAAAAATGTCAAGTTTTATTAGAAAGTTATGAAGATAATACACCTACACATATCTGAGAGTTATGCGAGCGAGGCGCTTCGTTGCGCGAGGAGCGGGAATATCACTACGATTAAATAAAAAAAAGGGAACACCTGAGAACGATCGACAAAGAGATGAGGGTAGCCTTATCAACGATTGCTTCAAATTTTGCTCTCCTGTGTTCAGTTAAGCAGACTCACATTTCGCATTAAATATTTTTTATATTATATTGATTTTAATAATAAATAATTATTAAATAAATATTGTTTTTCTCTTTGGTGTACCACGAAAATTTCTTGATTTGGTAGGTGTATCTTGAACACAAAAAGTTTGCGGAACACTGTGCTAATTTACGGACCGGGCGCGTGGATTTTAGCTATTATGACCTTTATTTTCTCTTCATTGGTGGTTGAAGGATAGCCAGAGTAATATTGGTCTTCCAGGTTAAAATCTCCGCCTTAGTCCGACTAAACTACTTTTGCACCATAGTATTTCCAACAGAACCCTCTCTGTAAATGACACAAATCTCATTTTTGTTTGAATAGCGTTCTTGCCCTTTTTGAAATAAAAAAGTGCTGTGCGGCGTTAAAGTTGTTAAACATTTGTTAAAAATGTTAAACATTTATCGACCAGCATTTTCTTTTTAAATCAATTTGACTAACTGAAGGCAAATCAAAGCTAATCTGAACGTAAATATTGGAAGTACGAGAGGAATTAATAATTTGTAAGAGCAACTAATGGAAAATCTGTACAATCTCTACGCACTTTCCGGACAACCCAATATAAATGAAGTTAAAATGACACCCATTTTAACTTCATTAACCGGAGAAATAGGTAACATAATTAATAAGAAAGCTAAAAGCGGGAAAGGCATTATTAATATAATAATGATAGAGTTCATGTGGGAAGAGGAAAATACGACAGTGCATTGAATTATAAACAAATTTTGGGAAAGAAAATATATAGCAAGAGAGAGTTGAGACATCTATGAATTATTGAGGAATTTCTTTGCAAACAGTTGTAAGAAAACTTTACGAGAGAATACTAAAAAAGAGATTATAATGTAGCGTAGAGGAAGCTGACTTTCAGTCAGAATTTGGAGATGGAAGGAACATCTAAGACTGGATATAGAAAGAGTCATTATTCAAAATACAAAAATGTATATTAGCAGCAATAGATCTTCAAACAGCCTTAAATATTCTCCCAAGGAAATGGATCTAAAAAACCTTAAGGACAAAAGAATATCAAATTACTAATTGCAAAGTCAAAAGCATCTATTCAAAAATACGAAATAGAGTCAGAAAATGTAATGAAAACTAACCAGTCGAAGTTAGAAACTTAAGACAGATATAAATTAAATAATTCTTGTAACTTTCTGTTAGACTCCAATAACATTTTTTTTAGATGACTTAAAAAGAAGTTTCCAAGTCTGGAAAAAATCCTACACGATTATGAAGTGAAAATTATTATAAATAAAACTGAAAGAAACTGATAGTCAACATGTTAATGGACGATAAAATAATACAAATAAATAAAGATGGAAATGCAATTGATTTGTCACGAAACATGAAATACTTCGAATCCACGTGGAAAAATACTGAAAACCCGGGGGTAGATATCAACAATATAATAAATGATACATCAAGGATGATTAATGCGATAAAGCCAGTCTTCCTAAAATAAGAGAAAATGTATTAGAACGATTAAATTGTACAAGGCAGTTTTTGTATCAATAGCAACTTATGGTAGTAAATTGTTTAAATAACAGAACTAAAATAACATCAAAAGAAATGATGTTATTGAGAAAAATTGAAGGGGTCACAAGGTATGACAAAATAAGGAATAGCAAAATAAGAGAGAAACATAACTAAGATACGAGTGAACAATAATATCTGATAAAACCGTACACTATAATAGGCCAATTATTATATCATTGGACAGAAGAAACCAGAATTTCTGATTGATTGGGCTATTCCAAACATCTACGTTGTTCTGAAAATCTTTAAAGAGAAAATACAATAACACAGACCTCGAATTAAAGTGAATTTGAAAACTGAACAAGGTTCATGTTTCATGGTTCATGGTTTAAAAATTAAAAGATGAAAACTCACATGCACTGGGCGAAAATGTTTAGAAGGAAGAAGCTGTTTTATCTAAGAAACACACTTTATTTAAACAACAGGGACATAAGTGAAGTGAGCGATGGGACACAACGTTTTTCTGAGCCTCCCATTATAGCTGGACGCAGCAACAGGAACACTATTCGAAGTGGTCACATATGGACTACTGAGAACATATGTAAAATGGATACACTATATACGTGTATCGTGATATTTAAAACTAAATCGTCACACTAAAATGTCGCAACAGCTTGGCGACCAAATAGTTTCCCTTCCTTCGTCAATGGAATAATCAATAACAAGTACCAATGCAATAAGTATCTTGGGCCAGTTCATGTTGATTAACAGATGGTAGATCTGTGAAGATCTTAACATGATCTTTTTGCGCAATTTATTGCTGTTAATACAAAAGTAAACATACTAACAGCGAAGACCGATTAGTACCAAAGTTAAACCAACTAAATAAATACTAAATGTTCATTAGCATATGTTCTGAGATTACCGAAATAAACGTTGCTTTGTAAACCGTGCGATCTAAGAAAATCAAGTTTAGTGTGACGAAACAGAGAGGCAAATCGAATAACTAGGCCTTATATTAAATAACGATTGTGGTGTTCTGTCAACAGTGTATGACTGATAGTGTCAAAGAGAAGCGCATGATGCTTACCATGGTGGATGTGCGCAATCATCTTCATAAGTAATGTCTGAATGATTATGGCGTGTATATATATATATATATATATATATATATATATATATATATATATTTATATATATATATATATATATATATATATATATATATATATATATATATATATATATATATATATATATATATTCAGATTCAGAAGTGGATTCAGTTCAAAGAGAAGCGCATGATGCTTACCATGGTGGATGTGCGCAATCATCATCATAAGTAATGTCTGAATGATTATGGCGTGTATATATATATATATATATATATATATATATATATATATATATATATATATATATATATATATATATATATATATATATATATATATATTCAGATTCAGAAGTGGATTCAGTACAATGTATCATATCAAGTTGACCAACAGACCGTAGAAAGGTCCCTTGAATGCCACTGTGCTTTGCTTTTGTTGACTATGAAAAGGCATTTGACTCAATATCAATACATACCATAGTTGATGAATTGCTTAACCAAGCGATAGATAGAGCCTATGTGAAACTCCATGATGAAGCTACATCAACAGTTCACATGGATCTGAAGTTCACATGGATCTGAAGTTCACATAATCTTGAAGTTCTAGTCAATGTAGAACGGGGTGTACGGTAGGGTGACTCAATATCGCTTGTTCTTTTATCAACCTTGAAGGGGTATTCCGAAATATGGATTAGGAATAGGATGGGATAAAAATCAATGGTGAATGCTAAAATCATCTTAGATTTGCAAATGATATCGTTCTCTTGTCACAAGACCCATATGAGCTGCAAAAACATTTGGCTTTAAAATAAACCTCAAAAAGTCACGTTATGTTCAACAGATTTGCTGACAACAAAATAATTTATATTTTTGAAGCAATTTAGAGGTTGTGGATCACAACATATATCTAGTGTGTTAAGTGTGACTGACAGGCATTTGAAAGATTCAACATGATGTTTAAGAGAAAGCTTTTGATCAGTGTGTGCTGCCTGTTTTGACATACAGAAGTGAAACATGGACACTCACATCACAATCAGTTCAAAAACTTCGGGTATCACAGAGGGGAATGGAAAGGTGTATACTTGGAATTACAAAGCGGGACAGAAAAACCTGCACATGGATCAGAGAATAAACGAAAGTATGACATCATTGGAAAGGTGAACGAATTGAAATTGAGGTGGGCCGGCGATGAGACGATAGATGGACCAAATTAATCCTGGAATGGATACCGCTTAATAATAAACGTCCACGAAAAAGATGTAAACACGATCTACGGATGACATCATTAAGTATATTGGACCCGAATTGCAGAGAAGAGCTCAGAACCGCGTGGGTTGGAAGGGGCCAGGGGAGGCCCATTATGCTTTTATGCCCATCAAAAAAGATACTTTTTCAATAGATGGCAACACTTTTAGTAATGTTCCATGAATTATAAAACAATATGGTATTTTTTTTACTCTTTGAAATAAACAGCTAACTGTAATATGTTTGCTACCATGGAAAATAGCGAATTTCATGTGTTAATTGAACAATACTTTTTATGTGGAAAAGCTATCGCGCAAATCGAAAATAAGTTGAAAAAAGTACTTTGAACTTTGCTGCTACACATTTAATGGTTTATAAGTGATTTACAGAGTACGATATGTGGCCTTCTACTCAGATAATACTCAACTAAATTCATGACATTATTGCGGCGAATCGCGGAGTGAAAGTTAAAGGAATTGTTGAGATGGTAAACAATTCGGGCAAATGCTTACCGAATATCCTTTATGAACATTTGGCCATGAGCAAGCTATCAGCGTGATGCGACTATTTCACAACGGTGTTTAGACATATATAAGCGCAATCCAAAGAAGTTTCTGTGGCAATTCGTGACTGTTGATGAAACTTGGATCCGTCATTAAATATAAATGAAGAAACAGTCAGTCAAAACATGCATGTTACCCTGCTCGTTCACCGAAGAAGGCGAAGACGTTTCCATCGACCGGAAAGGTCATGACCACTATTTTCTGAGATTCGCAAGGCATCTCCAACAACTATTTGGAATAGGATAAGACGATCACTGTGTAATTGTTGTATAATTACAATGACTATAATTGGTCAAATTTACGGAAGAGGTTATAAAAGGCCCCTTTATTTGGCGAAAAAGTCCTATTTTACCACTGGCTTTTTCTGCAATAAATGACCGGCGGGAAAGAAATACACATTAAATTAACAGATCATCGCCGAAAGAGATGACTATTTTTCAACAGTTCGACAAGTCGTAATTTTTGTAAGGCAAAAAAAGTTAGAAAATGTTGGGCGAAGTGAATTTCGCTAAAATGAGACTACTTTTAAAAATGAATCGATGTTGGATTAAAAAAACAATATATCATTAAAAAAGTATCTGACTTCTTATTTTACCCACATATACTAGGCTAATTGAAAAGAACGCGGAGCGACACCTATAGAGCATTAAAATAACTATATAATCTACTACATTTTAAAGTTCAATCCTTCATATGAACATATGTGAAGTTTCAAGTCGATCCGTCAATTCATTCGTACAAAAAAGCAGCTTAAAGTAAACGTATCAGTGCTATTTTTTTAACGGAAAATATTTAAAATCGTGCAGTGATTAAATTCTTTGTATAAAAAAAGTTTAAATGCAATGGAAATTCATAGTGAAATGGTAAATGTCGGGAGTCTGCTCCCGCAGTCGGGTGAATGTATTACGGGGGTCTGCAAAAATAATAGTTTGTAAGTGGGCTAGTGAGTTTCAACGTGGTCGAATAAGCCTGCATGATGATCCTCATTCTGGACGTCCAATAAGTGCAACTACTGAAGAAATAATTAGTTCTATACATGATATGGTAATGGATGACAGACAATTGACTGTGAGTGAAATTGTTAAGGCCATGGACATCTCAACTGAACGGGTGTTTCATATTTTGAAAAAGGAATTGGGCTAGAGAAAGCTATGTGCAAGATGGATGTCGCATTTGTTAAATTCTGATCAAAAGCAACTTCGAGTAAAACATTCTAACCAACATTTGGATCTTTTTCAAAATAATAAAATAGATTTTAAACGTCGTTTTGTAACTATGGATGAGACTTGGGTTTACCACTATGATCCTGAATTGCGAGAACAAACCGTAGAGTGCACTAAGCCCAGTTTTTCAGTTCCGAAGTAGCCAAAGTGGTCAAAATCTACCTACTAAAGGTTATGGCATCAATTTTTTGGGACGAAAGAGTCTTTTGGTAATTAATTACTTTTAAACCGGTAAAACAATAACATGGCGGTATTATTCAAACCTTTTGGATGAATTGGATGCAAAAATTCGTGAGAAAAGATCTGGTTTAGCGAAGAAAAATGTCATCAAGACAATACACCGGCCCACAGAGGTGTTGCAATGGCCAAATTGAAGGAGTTACACTACGAATGTTGGAGCATCCATCATATTCACCAGATCTGGCCCCCTCTGACTTTCATCTGTTCCCAAGCCTCAAAAGATGTCTACGTTGTAAGCGTTTTTCATCAAATGAAGAAGTTATAGCAGCCGTAGATTAGTATTTTGAAGGACTTCCAGAAAATCACTTCAGAGATGGAATAAATGAATTGGAGAACCGCTGAAAAAAATGTATTGAGTTTAAGGTGGTATATACGGAAAAATAAAGTAATTTTTTCAACTATAAGCTTGTTTTATCATTTCCGCTCTGCGAACTTTTCAATTAGCCTAGTTTTTTTGTAAAATGTTCACAACAGTATACCAATATACTTATAAGTACGTATTCAGTTGTTAACTACCTTTATTTATTTTCCAATTTGGAATTAGCTTCCATTGTATTAATGTTTGCACTTCATTAATGATATTTAATATTATTGTGTACAAAAATATATTTTTTGACGAAATATGGGAAATAATTTAAATTCTACTACATTAATTTTAATTTTTTATTAAAAAATCACCGACCTAAGGGCAATATCCTTTCTGTCTGCTTCCAAATTCAATGCTTTTTATATTCAGTCCATTGTATCAGCCTCAGGTGGGCTTCGTTTAGCTCACAGCTAGAACGACTGCCTCGCTCTGAATGCCGCAAGGCATAAGTAAGCCCCCAAGCTTAACGCGATTGTGTATTGAGCTCGTTAGGGAGCTACCGCATTCAATATTTAAGTTTTTTGTTGAATTTACGTTTGACGTTTAGTAGTTATTTATATATGTATATCTATATATATATATATATATATATATATATATATATATATATATATATATATATATATATATATATATCATCATCATCATCATCATCAGCCCGTATCGATCCACTGCAGGATGAAGGCCTCTTCAGCATGCTTCCAACCTTCACGATCCCGGGCTTTCCTCTGCCACTCGGGTCCAATATACTTAACGATGTCATCAGTCCATCGTGCTTTCGGTCTTCTTCGCGGACGTTTGCGATCAAGCGGTATCCACTCCAGGATTGCCTTGGTCCATCTGTCGTCCCATCGCCTCGCTATATGGCCTGCCCATCTCCATTTCAACTGTTTTACTCTTCCAATGATGTCACAGACCCTTGTTTGTTCCCTGATCCATGCGCAGGACTTTCTGTCTCGTCTTGTAATTCCAAGCATACATCTTTCCATTCCCCTCTGTGCCACCCGAAGTTTTTGAATTGATTGCGATGTGAGTGTCCAGGTTTCACTTCCGTATGTCATAACGGGTAGAACGCACTGATCGAATACTTTTCTTTTCAGGCAAAGTGGGAGTCTGCTCTTAAACACTATGTTGAGCCTACCAAATGCCTGCCAGCCACATTTAACACGCCGTTCCACCTCCCGGGGGTATTCCCCTCCATGGAAATCCTCTGCCCAAGATATACAAAGCTGTCCACAATCTCTAAATCCCTTCCTAAAACTGAAATTCTTCTGTCCTGAGCGAAGTTATTGAACATAACCTGACTCTTTTTCAGGTTTATTTTCAAGCCAAATGGCTCGCCAGCCCCTTGCAGTTCCTGTATGCGTCTTTGCAGCTCCTCCGGGTCTTGTGAAATGAGAATAACATCATCTGCAAATCTAAGATGGTTTAAGTTTGCACCATTGATCTTTACCCCATCCTGTTCCCAATCCAGTTTACGGAATACTTCTTCAAGGCCAGCCGAGAAAAGAATAGGCGATATTGCGTCACCCTGCCGTACACCTCGTTCTATATTAATTCCCACTTCAAGATCATCAAGGTGAATTGTGGCTGTAGCTCCATCATATATCGATTCTAATAGGTTTACATAGGCTCTCTCTACACCTTGGCTAAGCAGTGCATCCATTATCGCATGCTTTGAGATGGAATCAAATGCTTTTTCGTAGTCGATAAAAGCCAAGCACAGTGGCATGGTGTATTCGTTGTGCCTTTCTATGACCTGCTGTACAACCTGGATGTGATCCATTGTACTGAATCCACTTCTGAATCCTGCTTGTTCTCTTGGTTGTGCGTCATTCAGTTTTTTAATATTCTTTTAGAAATTATCTTAGTGAAAACTTTGTACATCACTGATAGGAGGCTTATTGGACGGTAGTTCTTTAAATCTTCCTGTGCTCCTTTTTTATGTAAAAGGATCACTTCTGCATTTTTCCATAAGTCAGGTACTTTTTGTTCTTTGAGGCATTTTGAGTATAATTTTGCCAGTGTTTTATGTAACGTCCGACCACCAGCTTTTAGCATTTCGACAGTTACACTATCCTTTCCTGGAGCCTTGCCGTTCTTCATCAATTCTATAGCATTTGTTACTTCCTCCACTAGGATATCTGGTATTATATATTGTTCTTCCGTGGGTATTGCTGTCCCTGACTGGCTCTGATCTTCATATAACTGGGAATAAAACCTTCTGACAATCTCTAACATTTGGGTACGCGTCCTGCACAGTGTGCCATCCTCACGCTTTAAAGCATATATTTGCGTTCTTTTGTTTCTCAGCTTCTGTTTAGCTTTGTTAATTCCTTTGTTTTCTTCCAGGGTTTTTTGCACTAGCTGCATATTGAATCGGCGCGTGTCCTCTCTGATACGTTTTCTTATAGTTTTGCAGAGCTCAGTGTACTCGACCCTGCCAAAAGGACTACCTGCATTTCTCATTGCTCGCCGTTTCTTCATTTAATCAATGGTCTCACTGGAGATTTTTGTTTGTTTGAGACATTTTTCCTCTGGTGCTATTGAAGCAGCCGTTTGAAGTACATTGTTGGCGATTTCTTCATATTGAACTGATATTTCCACCTCCTCTGGATCTTGTAACGCAGCAAACCGGTTTGACAAAGCAATCTCAAAATCGCTTCCTCTCTCCAGCAGTTTTCCAGAATCCACCTTGCCCTTCTTTGATCTTACCATTTTTTCGCGCTCTTTTCGACAGTCAATCCGAACCCTTGCTCGTACAATTCGGTGGTCACTTCCAACATTAAAATTGTTAAGGACAGTGCAATTGGTAAATATTGTTTTATCGTTGGTCATGATGTAGTCAATTTCGCTTGTGAGCCCAGATGGACTTTTCCATGTCCATTTTCTGCTGATATTTTTCTTATAGAATGAATTCATAATATATAGTTCTTCTATATATATATATATATATATATATATATATATATATATATATATATATATATATATATATATATATATATATATATATATTTTTTTTTTTAATAATAAATAATAATGAAAATAAAACGATACAGCTTACATAGATCAATGATAAGAAGAAACATAAATGACTAAAAATGTGTTTATTGTTTTTCAAAATATGTTTCTTTTATATCAATACATTTTTGCATTCGATAAAACTAACGGTAAAGTTTATTTCGTTTGGAATTTACGATTTCAGAAAAAGCACTTCACCCTAACCAGGCTTTAAAAATCGAGGACTGCACAACTTATTTTTGGTTTTTGGAATAATACAATTACAAAGTAACAGATCGGGACTATGGTGTAGATGAGACGTTTATTTGATGTTTTTTTTTGTCCGAGAGTCGATTGCTTGTACTGCTGAGTAAAAATTGGCATTGTCATGATGGAGATGATGTTTTCCAATTCTCTAACATCACATTAGCCACAGGACCAGAAAAAACAAAGAAAAGCATTATTGAATTTTTCGAAACACATCTTAGACGAATAACTTGTGTTGGTTTTGTATAATGTGGAACAGCCAAACAAAGAATTATTGTATTGTTTCGAACTAATTCGAATACAACAAACTTTCATCAGTTGTGACGATGGTGAACATCAAATTTATAGCAAATTTATAGTGTAAGTGTTTGTTTGCACCATTTCATGAAATGCATCAATTAAACTTGTGCGTTGCACTTAAATGTTGTAAACCATTTACAAATATTCCTATTGAATGATGTTTCATTATTAAAAGCCAATTGAAGAGATTTAATGCGTTGTTGTTGAGATAGATAATAACATCAGCCAAATTGAAAACGTTCGTAATTTCAGAAAAGTTGGTTCGGTATACCATAACACTAATAATAACATAGCAGTAATAACATACTAATACTTCCTGCAGACTGGATGGTGATATTATCCCATTGTTTTAATGGATTTGTTCCACTTGTAAAAACACGCACAAAACTTAAACTCTATCTTGATATTCGGTTGAAGTACAAATTACACAAATAGTGGAAGTTGACTGGAGATCTGTATTACGTCAACTTATTTAGAGAAATTCGAGCGAGAATTAAGGTCAAAATTGACAAATCTTATCGTGATCACATAAATCAGGTGCAAGATTCCTTGATCATAGACTTTCTTCATAGAAAATTTCGGGGATTCATTCAGCGACGCAGGGGTGTATTGCGTGCACTACGTACATAGGTGATAAACAGCTTAATTTAATCCAATCCATTGTAAATTGCCAGTCGGCCAGTTTTTTAAGTCTTTAAAAGTGTATATGCTAAATTAGGGAATTCAAATAATTTAAATTTCGGCATGCATACAATAGGAACATTAAAAAATAAGCTCTCGGCTGGTCCGGACAATGTACCGGCCTTTGTAGTGAAGGATTACATCGGTGTTTTTATTGAACCGTTCTTCATTTATTCAATCTCTCAATTGAAACTAGTATCTGGAAGTTGGAGTGTGTGGAAGAATTCGTCCTGTTCTTAAATCTGATAATGTAGGCCATGTGGATAATTATTACCCAATATCTATTTTCTGTAATTTTGCTAAGCTTTTCGAAACATACATTTACCAAGAGTTATTCTTCAAGCTTAAGTATAACATTATACCTGACCAACATCAAAATCTCACCTGCTTTCTTTAATTTGTTCACAGCTCGATAAGTCGCAATGATGCGATGTACACTGAGTTTTCAAAGGCATTTGACAGATTTGATTAATTCTTCTATTGAAACCTTCGGTGTGAAACACTAAACTCGAAGAGATTTACCACTAAATACAAAATTATTCTTAATTTAGGGACGGTTGTCATATAAATTGAACATAGTTTAGTTTTTGGATTAGATTAAATCATCTTCTGATGATCCTAACAGGGTTAGCGAAACGCGCGTCGAGAAGTTTAAAAAATTGATTTGGTGTTTAGTGGTAAATCTTTTTGAGTTTAGGCTTGATCATGAAATGATTTTAGCGAAGAAGCAATGTATGGACTTTAGCCACGGCTTAATATCATCCTTTCGGTCACATCTCTTACATAGATCTCAATATGTTGGGTTCAATGGACATCGTTTCGACGTAATTATTGCTACTAAAGTTGCTGCTCAGGGTAGCGATCTTTCGTTTTTAATTTTCTCCTATATAAATTATATTCGATATAACCTTAAATGTAATGTATTGCTCTTTGCTGAGGATCTCAAATTATACAAGATCAGATCCATTGATGATTGCTATGATTTGCAGAAGGATATTCACTCGCTGTTGATATGGTCCTTAACGAATAGGCTTCATTTAAACATTATCAAATGTAAAAAAAATACATTTTCCCATAAGATTAATGAAATCCACTTTGACTCTATTCTCGATGGATGGATTATGAAGGATTGCATAATTGTTAGGGACCTTGGTGTCTTTATGGATAAAAAAACGGTTGTTGGATCATTATATTTTGCAGGTTGTGAGTCCAGAGGGCTCTTGGATTTGTTGTAAGATCCACTAGGCCCTTTAATAACATAAAGTGTCTTAGGGTTTTGTTTGATGCATTTGTCAGGTCTAAGCTCCAGTATGGTCGTCTATTTACGCCAGTTAAATCAAAATATTGGAGGATGTACAGAGGCGGTTCTTGAAATACCTGGCCTGCAAGGAGGATGCTGTCTATCCCGTACTACGCTTTGCACTTGACCAGCCTCTATTGCAACAGCGCTTCTTAATTTCATTGCTGCAGAGCTGTGTTGCAACTATCACATTGCCTGTATTAATCTTTTGAATACAATAACTTTTCAGATTCTATGTATCAATACACGCAGGCATGGATTGTTTTATGTTGAAGGGCCAAATACTAACCTTGTTACCAAAGCTCCACTGTTTAATACTTGTCGCTTTTTCAGTGGAATCCGAGTAATGTGTCATGACCTTGATTTGTTTGTTTTAAGTTGGCTATATTTAGGAGCAGGGTGTGTGATACTGTTTGAGATGTATAGAATTGGTGTGTTGGGGTTGTTCTTTAATATATCATATCGGCATATGTTTTGTATATTTTATAATTGTCTTGTTATTGAATTAGCTGTTACCCAATAAAGCATTATTATTATCACACATATTTAGCTATAATTCTGATAATTTTTTAATGAAAATATACTTCTGTAAGTTAATATGTCAATCAACAGAAGTGTCCAAAATAATTTTGGGCACCTCTAGTTTTTATTTTTTTTATATAAAGCAGAGGTCGAAAGTTGCTGGATATTCAAAATCATGTCGAAACGTTTCCTTTCGTGTACAGTGTGATTTATTGTTATTCAATAGTCGAAGTCGAAGATAGTCTAATAAGACAAATATGGGACATTGGTGCGAACCATGCCACTTTTTTAACTAAGAACCCTGAACTAAGAAAAAGTTTTGAGAATGCCAGGGATCTCCTTGATAAGTTTGGTAGACACTTAATGATTATGAAAATGTCTCGAATTGTTAGTGATAGAACTGTTCTTGGATCGTCTTCAATACTCTTTCAATAAAATCTTGTGCCACTTAAAAATATTCTTACATCTCATTGCTGTACTATCATGAAAACAAAATCAAAATGTTTTGCAACATATTATGTTATTATCAATGAACAATGAATGCAGAAGCGTAGAAATTTGATCTTATTTGACAGTGGTTATTCCAAAGTGATTTAGTTGAACGACATTATTTTCAAAACATAATGATATTTGTTCTTCAAGATAAAATAAATACCTACTTATTACTTGTAGTTATCATTGCGCGTTCTGATACTCTTATATACATGTTTATATAATTATATATAAAGGGTCTAGCAATAAGAATGATGGAAATTCAAAAATAAATAAAATACACATTTTTTAATATTTATGCATTCCGCAGTTGGTTCCTTGTGAAACATTTTGAAAATACTAGGATTTTAAATGATTACACTTGTATCTTTTTAATATTTCAAACGTTTATTATAGATTTGGCTATACATATGTTTCACACATTTTTTGCTCAAAATAGGTTTCGATTGCTTTATTTAAGATATTCAGACATGCAATTTGTGATTTGAACAAGATGTCAGCCAAATGGCCACCACCGCTCTTTTTGCAGACACAGATCCGCTCGTGCCAATTTTCGATGACCCTGGCGCACATTTCGGGCGACGTATGGGGAAGTATGAACGATCGTATGGCGACTATGGCTTAACGAATGTTAATTTCCAAGTCGCTAATAGTCGCGGGTTTATTGCTATAAACCTGTGTTTTCACATGTTTCAAGAGAAAATAATCTAAAGGAGTTAAATTGCATAATCTCGACGGCCAAGCGATGGGGCCATTTCGTGAAATTAACAAGTTGCCGAACTTGCGGCGAATTTGAACGAACTTGAACGAATAAAGATTATCCGCATCGATTCCATCAAATTCCGGGAAAAAAAATCTTCCAGCATTGCCTTGTAGTGCTCGGTAACGGTGGCTTCGTCCTCATTTTTAAAGAAATAATGACCTTCATGCTAAAATCCACACCAAACTGTAATCTGTTGCGGATGCAAAGGGCCTTCATTTATCACGTGTGGATTACATTCGCATTAATAGTGATAATTTTGTTTATTGACGAAGCCATTGAGCCAGAAATTAGCCTCATCAAATTTTCAAGAACTCATTTTCAAATTTTCTAATAACATGATCAATAGCATGTGCAGAAAGAACCACCACGGCGAATACCGCGATGGGTCTGAATTGCTCGTTGAGTAGCATGAGGCGACCACGAATTTGCGTAATAAAACTGGACAATTTCTTCTAACGTGAAACGAATTATGATTTAATTGCAAACCTTTCGGAAATCAACTGACATGTTAAAAATCGGTAAATAAAATATGGCGGCCATGAGCTGTCAAAGTTCATCATTCCTAATGGTAGACTATATATATATATATATATATATATATATATATATATATATATATATATATATATATATATATATATATATATATGTATATATATATATATATATATATATATATATATATATATATATATATATATATATATATATATATATATATATATATATATATATATATACATATATATATATATATATATATATATATATATATATATATATATATATATATATATATATATAATAGAGGGAGGCCCCAGAGAGAGAGGCCCCAGAGGGGCTACAGGGGCGCATAAAAGCGCTTCAAAGGGCTGACGAACCATTTGGCTTAAAAATATACCTAAAAAAGAGTCAGGTTATGTTCAATAAATTTGTGTGTGAGCTGTATGTGAATATCACGATATTCTACTTATTTACGGAGAAGCTCTCTAATATTTCGAAGGGGCTAGGCGTATTTACGAGCAAGGATACCAAGAGAAAAAGTTTCCATCTCAGCAAACATTTGTCCGAGTTTCTCAAATACTTTTGGATACGGTTAATGTAAATCTAAAATGTCAAGAATGTGGGCGACAGCGAGAAATTAGTCGAAGTCAAAGAACAAATTTTGCATCATTTTCAAGATTCTACCAGAAGTACTCCAAGTGTTGCGTGATAAGTTACCTTTTCCCATTGGATTGTACATTAAAAGAGCAATTACTCTACTCTTATCATGTCCAAAGGGTACAAGCACGCTTACCCATCGATTTTCACCCAGGCAAATATATTATTAATGGTTTATTTTCCAAATCCAAAGGAATCTACATTTTTTGATCAATATTTTATCAACGGACGAAGCTTCTTTTACGAGAAATGGAATTTGGAATTTTCATAATTTGCACAGCTGTGCAGATTAAAATCCCTACGCAGTTACGGAAAAAAATGGATTAATCTGTGGTCTGGAATAGAAGAAGATATAGGGCCATTTGTTTTACCCCAAGGATTTAATAGGCAGGAATATTTTTTTTTTAATAAATGAGTTGCCAGTTTTTTTTAGAAAATGTGCTCCATCAACTACGTTTGAATATATGGTATTTGCATGATGGCGCTCTAGCACACTTTAGCCATCTGGTTGTCAACAACTTAAATAATAATTTTTAAAACAGGTGGATATGAAGAAATAGGCCCAATCATTAGCCTGCCAGATTCCCTGATCTTAATCCTTTGAATTTTTCTTTTGGGGCCATATGAAAAATCTGGTTTATAATTTTGAAATAAGCTATGGAAATGATTACGATAATATATTTGTTGCTGTCGACCAAATTGGAAATATGCCAGGACTTGCTCAATGTATTCGGAAAAACTTGTTAAATCAAACAAAAACTGAATTCCGTCCGACCCGAAATTGGGTATCAAAGCAAATACGCCGATAACAACGACGTTGTAACGTAGTCAATTTTTTAGGAAATTTTAAAAGTTCTGACCTGTTTTCCGCGGAAATGGTTATATTTTGAATACATGTTTTAAGGAAACTTTTGTTCAAATGATGTAAAAGAATTGTTGGTTAAATTTACGAAATTTTTTTCCCTTACACCCTGTATATACATCATGATACGAGTATTTTAAGACCATATACAACGGGTTGGTCCTTTTTGCAATTATAAACGATGTAAGTCGATAACATATGATAATAAAACTGATATTATTCAAACGAACACTCATGAAAAGGTTATGTGAAATTTCGTCTTTCAGTCAAACTCCACAAAGTTAAAATTAGTTTTAAACCAATTCTACAACTGACTCAGAATATCTTGAGCAATCTTAATTAAGCAATTTCCAGTTTTTTTCCCTTCCCTTCATCGAAATCTACTTTGAAATTCCAATTACAGATAAGACTTTTAATTGTATGTTATTTTATTAGCTTGTCAATATAGTTCAGGCATCATGGGATGATAAATTGCTTTTATCATAATTATTTCTGCTTGCTGTAATTAGTGGAATTATAGTCAATACATTCGAAATATTGATAATTTCCTTCTCAAATTATCAGACGTACAGTGTGATATATAATACTAGCATTCCGTAAACCAATTTGAAATCTATAAATATTCTAACTAATACAGTAAATCAAATGTATTAGAATTAATTGTATTTTCAATGCGTTCTTGAACTTCATCTGAACACATATAACCTTTAGGTTAAATGTTACATCTTCTGAAAATTCAAATGTTATGATCAATGAGCCAAATTTCATCATTTCATCACCTTATACGTTTTCTATTAGGAAAAAGAAAAACATGAATAACAAAACAGTCAAAAATGTGTGCTATAAAAATTAATACATTCAAGACGAAAATAATTAACGAAACTGTTTAAACATTACAGTTTAAACAGTTTACAGTTTAACAGTTTAGTTTACAGTTTAAACAATTTTGGGAAACATTAGAATGTTCAAGAAACTTGATACTACATTTACTCGTTCAATCAATTTAGCCTTTAAAATTGCTAAAGCACATACCTGCTTGGTTCGAGTCTTTGAGAAAAGTGGATTATAGCGTTAGTTGAAAACGAACAAGGTCTGACAAGCTAATTTGCACTCACATATACTAATAAAGGATTGTCCGAACAGAGTGTCAAAACTTTAAAATGAGATACTATAACAACAAATGATCATCATCGACTGCAGGATGAAGGCCTCTTCAGCATGCTTCCATCAATATGAGATTTGCAGTTGATATCGTTCTCCTTTTCTCCTTTCACAAGGCCCAGATGAGCTGCAAAGGTGCATAAAAGAACTTCAAAGGGCTGGCGAACCATTTGGCTTAAAAATATATCTGGCAGGCTAATGATTGGGCCCATTTCTTCCTATCCACCTGTTTTAAAAATTATTATTTAAGTTGTTGACAACCAGACGGCTTAAGTGTGCTGGAGCGCCATCATGCAAATACCATAGATTCAAAGGTAATTGATGGAGCACATTTTCTAAAAAAAACTGGCAACTCATTTCTTAAAAAAATTAAATATTCCTGCCTGTTATATCCTTGGGGTAAAACAAATGGCCCTATATCTTCTACTATTCCAGACCATAGATTAATCGATTTTTTTCCGAAACTGCGTAGGTATTTTAATCTGCCCAGCTGTGCAAATTATGAAAATTCTAAATCCCATTTTCGAGAAAGAAGCTTCATCCGTTGATAAAATATTGATCAAAAAATGTAGATTCCTTTGGGTTTGGAAATTAAACCATTAATAATATTTTTGCCTGGGTGAAAATCGACGTATAAGTGTGCTTGTACCCTTTGGACATGATAAGACTAGAGTAATTGTTCTTTTAGTGTACAATCCAATGGGAAAAGGCAACTTGTCACGCAACACTTGGAGTACTTCTGATAGAATTCTTTTCAACAAGATTTATTTTTTTGACTTCGACTGATTTCTCGCTGTTGCCCACATTCTTGAAATTTTGGATTTACATTACCCGTATTCAAAAGTTTTTGAGAAACTCGGACAAATGTTTGCCGAGATAGAAACGTTGTCTCTTGGTATCGTTGTTCGTAAATACGCCTAGCCCCTTCGAAATATTAGAAAGCTTATCCGTAAATAAATAGAATATTGTGATATTCTCATACTGCACACACTGATATTTGCTTACACTGAAATATTTTTTGTCACCATTGTATAATAGTATTCTTTGTCACATCAATTTTGGCTGATGTATTATTACTAAAAATGGATTCAAGTAATAAGCAATTAATATTTAGCAAATGCTTTTACACATATTTGCTTAAGATATTGTTAATTTATTAATTTTCTTATCTTTTTTAGCTAAAACCGTTAGTTTTTTTACCCTTGTTGTGTGGAATGTTTCTCCAAATGATATGAGGGATCGTTGGGAATTTTTTTTTATTGATTAGTTAATTTCTTTATACCCTGTATATGGATAATATTTTTAATAGAACGTGCGCGTAAAAAGTTTAAGTTTTTTTATTAATTCAGTTCTGTAGTTTCTGATATTAGTCGTTGCAGTTGTCCATTGAACTTGATTTAAGTGTTTCCAAGGATGTCGAAAATGAAAAAAGTCGAAAATTTCCTACATGTCGAACTGTGAGTCCTTGTGAAAATGCAAAAAAGTCTATACCTTTTGTAAAATGGCGAGTAGCGAAATATAAAAATGGGTTATCTACAATAACATAGCGCGTGAAACTCCTATACATATAGCAATAAATTGTTGTATAGTTAATAAGGTATATTTGATGATTGCTTATTTACATAGTTACAAATAAATATGAAAAAATTCTGGGTTTAATTTTTTGATGCGATGCTACTAACGGGTGATTTTTTTTAGTGTGTCCGAACTTTCGATAGGTGTCGCTGTTAAACAAACTGTGTCTTGGAGCGCCCTTAGTGTCAAAATTATTCAGTATGGCAAATCATCATGGAACGCAAAACAAAACAAAAAACTGTGTGTTTCAAAGAATATATCACCGCCGTTGTTGGTAGTGTTTATGAAGATCCAAATTGATTAATTAGTTGCTGTTCGCAGGAAGTTGGCCTTTGTTATTCGACTATGTGGAAAATTTTGCTTAAAGATCTTGGTCTGGTGTCTTACAAGACCTTGGTCCGTCGTACGTTCGGCGAATGGGCTCAATATCAATTGCAACTTGATCTATAATTTAATAGCAAAACTTTGTTCAGCGACGAAGCTCATTTTTTGGCTAAATGGTTACGTAAATAAACAAAATTGAAGCTGGAAGGCACATTACCGTTAATGATGATCATTACAGAGCGATGATCAATGATTATTTCATCATTTCAATTATTTATTATCAATAAGTAGGTTCACCACGCTTATTATAACATTATCTATATATTTGTCTTCTCCTATCGCAAGCGTATTTTAGACGATTTGTTCAAAGTCGCTAGCGGTTGGAACAACAATTGCTCAACAGCTCGAGCAGTGTTTTTATATACATATTTACCGGTGACAAATCTGGAGATTTCACTGCTTAATCGAGTGTCTCTATCGTAGACTGTCTTAAAAACTAGACTATTTGACAAGCGGTATGCGGTCTGGCGTTATTTTGCTGAAAGATGAGATTTGGTCGAGCATATGGATACGGCCTAATGACGGGCTGAAATATTTGGGTTACATAAAGGACTACATTTAAACTTCCTCCCAAAGCTTAATTTCTGGAGTGATAGTATGAATGCCATTCCAATGCAAAAGACAAAATTTCGACAAAAAAAATGTTGGCAGATTACAGTTTACTTTTTTTGGGGGTATCCTTAATGTGCTTTTGAAATAAGTAAACTTCTAGAGATTTAACTTTCATTTAACCTTTTATTAACTTCTCGACCCGCGTTTCACTAACCAAGTTAGCATTATCAGGAGATAAGTCGTCAATATGAATTTGAATTTCACATTTAATCTTGTTCTGATAATGCTAACATGGTTAGCAAATTGCGCGTCGATAAGTTAAGAAAAGTAATTTGGTGTTTAGTGGTGAATCTGTTCCAGTTTTAGTGTTTCACACTGAAGGATCAAATAGAAGAACTAAGTTGAAATAAGTTTTGAAAATACTGGCTAATTACATCATATAACCTCAAATGCGTTCTTCTATCTGTTGACTATCATATTCTCCTTTTAATAGGATTATGAGTTCTTATCCATTATATAGTGTTACCATTAGATAGAACGATTTATTCAATCGTATATTAGTAGTTATGGAAAGCGAATTACATGCTTGGATAGGATTCCATTGGATAGGTATTACCAGATTTGCACCTACTGATTATAAGTTATTCCAGGCCTTGCAGAATATTTTGGATGGGAAATGTGTTTAATAAAAAGATATTTAGATTATTTTTCTGTCAAGTTTCAGATGCTTTACGAGGTAAGACCATTTAACTATGATACTTGTCAAGTCAACTATCAAGTCATTAATTATATAACGTGCTGCGAAGTTGTAGACTCGTTCGTTTAGTTGCTTGTTTATGACGACATAATAAAGCAAGTGTTGGCAGTTCTGAAAAATAGGAAAAACTGAAGTTCGAGCGGTTTAAAATATTCTATTTTAATGATTATAATATAATTTAATATAATAATTAAATGATTTTTCATATTTATTTTTGTTGGTAAAAAAGTGGTCTGTTGAATTTAATCGTCGTACATCTATTGAATATGATGAACACTCGGGATGCCCAAAGCGTTATGACTGACAAAATCAACACAAAAATACACAACTTAAGTGTATCGTATTAAACAAGGTATGCGAGCTTGCTGATAATGTAAACATTTCCTTAGGAGGTGTCCACTATATTTTCACGATATTTTGGGTATGAAAAAGATTTCTGCTCGATAGTAAATGTATTTGTTAAATCTATCAAGGACGCACTTGAATGAACACTCACTCGATTTTAAAAGCGTTTATAATTTTTTATATGCAATTCTGATGTGTTTTTTGGGCCTTTTATAAGATTAGCTAAAATATGGCACCAGAGAGTAAGGGTACGCACACAAAGAAAGCAGGTTAGCCAACGCCTATTTTCAGCGCCGAATACCGGTGCCAGTTGTCCCACTGATACGTACATTACCATTATTGCATCATTTCATTGAAGAACGCTGGTTATCTGCGAGTAAAAAAGCAGATTTCATGAAGGCAAGATGTCCAGGTTCATCCTCCGATGAAGAATTTGTGAAGATAAACATAAAAATATATACAAATAGCGGCCTTAGACCTTCATAAACTTATTTCGAAATAATAAAATATACTATAAACATAAAATATTTCGAAATAATAAAAAAAGAATTGAAAGAAAAATAATCAACATGTGAGTGTGGAAGATTTTAAGCCGCCACATTAATAATAATTTTTCTACTCAAAATCCAAATCCGTCGCCAAAAATCAGCGACCAAGAATTAAAAATTCATTCCGGTGAGATAGTCGGTGCCGGTTCACGTTTGTTTACAAGTTCCGACACGCTTTATTTATGTTCACGTTCATTTAAAACGTAAGTAAATAATCGGCTTTTATAGGTCTCGACTACCAGTAAGCAGGAAACCTGCTTTCTTTGTGTGTGCACCCTAAGGGTCAGTTCAAATAATGAATACAAACAGCACGTGGAAGTGTGCTTAGAAAGCGAAACCTGTTTCAGCTGCAGGAAATGTCATGGCTGCGGTTTTGTGGGATTCTCGTAGTGTGGTGCTTATTGGACCACCTGGCAAAAGGCAGGACCATCATCAGGATGAACTATGTTTCACTAATGGACCAAGTGAAGGTCTATTAGTGAAACTATATGTGTTCAATTACTACTTCACTTTAATATTCACATCTGGCCAGAATAAAAATATTTACCAATGGTACGGCCTCTATATACGCTGGGTTGTTGCTGAGGAACTCCATGATCTATGCTTTGAAGTGCTTCCACATATGCCGTATTTAACGAATTTGGTTTCCAGCGATTACTTCCTCTGTCCAATCTTGAATAAATGGCTCACTAACTTTAGATGATTAAGTCAAAGCCCCAGCTTATTGTCAGAACAAACGTTTAATTAAAAAGTGGAACGTTGGTCCAAATATATTGAATTGCAAAGTGACTACGTTGAAAAATAAAAAAATCTTATAAATTTTGTCATTTTTTTTGTCAGGCCAGGAACTTTTCAAGCGACTCTCGTATGGTCAACTGAAATAGATATAAAAATTACACACTCTCTCAATAGGTAGCAAATAAATCATAAATACTGTTAGTGTAACCATTTATTTTTTATTATACAACTTAATAACAATTTTTATATTTATCTACTAATAGTATACAGGGGGTTTTTGCTACGAATTTGGAATAATTCCAACATTTTTTGATCCGCTTTTGTTACTTATTTCATACGGATCACAGCAGGAATGGGGAAATGATGAGATCAATTACAATTTTCATTTGTTCTAACGTTATATTATTATTCATAATACATTTTTTTTTAATTTATAGCAGCAGTAAGAAATATTATATTTAAAATAAACATATTAAAAAGTTGTCACATATTAAGTTGCTTGCGAAATACATAGTTCTCAAAAAATTGTCGGCTATACTTAGTATTATTTGTTGAAATACCAGAAGTCTATTTTCCCCACATATATTTTAAACCAACGATTGAAAATTGATGTTATATATATGAAAGCAAATTCAGTCAAAAAATTGATAACAAATAGTTAACTACTGGTTATTATATTTACATTTTATTTTTAACAAGATCTTAATAATACAGATTCAACTATTACTACATAATTCGGGCTCTGAGTAATTAGAATTTCATAAATTTGTAGAGCATGGTTTATTTTTCGCAATATATATATATATATATATATATATATATATATATATATATATATATATATATATATATATATATATATATATATATATATATATATATATATATATATATATATATATATATATATATATATATATATTGAATCTGGCATACTTCTCGAAATTGTTTTTGCTTGCACCATAAAAAGAAAAACACAACATAATTGAGTTTTTGCATTATTTTTTTGATTGTCATTGGAAAAATCTTAATGAATAGGATCAGCCAGGTAACACCTTCCTCACAAACAGGTATTCGGAGAACTGTTGACCTTCTACTCCGCCACCATTGCTTGCTGCTATCTTGAAACCAGCGTTTAGTAGCCTTCTTATAACTTGCATTGAATTTAGTTTGCAATAACCTGAAAAAGAAAAGTCATGTTATTTAAAATGTTTGGCTTGTTAAATATTTTAGTTATATTAAAGCTTCTGCAATATCAAAAATAGTTAGATGTGTTTGATGTGAACAAATGTTGCATAACAATCGATATTTAGTTGACAGTACGTTTATCGGCCAGGATCGAATGAATGGTTTTTCTGGTAAAAATTGTTCAACTTTTTTATTCCTCCAATACCCCCTCTACAATGCTATATAAATAATAAAAAACGTAGCATTATCTTCTATCGTATAGCTGTTCCAAAAAATTTTGTTTCTAATTTTTGATAATTCATTTTAACACATTATTTAGGATGATGCATAATTCAGCGAATAATGAAAATATTTAGCACGATTGAAACCTGAAACTGTTTTACAATGCTCTGAAACAAATAAGGGAAATAATAAAACAAATATAAAAAATAAAAGAAATATGCTATGAAATATTAAAGACAGGAATTGATAAGTTATTACGAATGAGAATATGATTATAGTGACCTGGAGAGAATACGTTTCTCTCCAGGTCACCGGTTCCTCCGCTTCTTCACACTTTAACCTGAAATTGAAATTTGGACCACTTTAACGTATGGGAACTTTAATGTGGGACTTTAACCCTTATAATTTAATGTGCGATTCCTCCAGAACAGATAGCTGAGGTTCTATCTTAGCGAACTTCTTAATAGCAAATAATATTTCCCCTTAAGACCCTCCAGTCCATATCCACGCCTACTTACCTTCTTTATCCTTTTCATTCCTAGATTTTTCTAATATAAATCATGAAGCAAATATCATGGAAGACTTACAAGGAAACATCTATTCAAATTGCCCAGACTATTATTCTTTCCAAAGGATAATAGACCAAATTTTGTGATGCTGTTTTATACATTAATCCAAATCGATTTAAATATTGCCCTACTTTGAAAAATCTCCATAAACTCCATAAACTCTACTCTCGAAGCCTGGCAAGAATCAAAATATACCGTAGAGGTCTACCTACGGTCAATCCAGGGTCTAATCAGTGATGACCAGTGGATCCCAGGAGAGCTAAAATCGCAAATTGTGTTGCAAAATTCTTCTCTGTAGTATCCGGCGGCCATCATCTCAACATTTCTCAACTAAATTTCTTAATATATAAACTCCCAATATATAAATTTTGATGTTGACGAATTACCCATTCAGCACTATAATCTCCCTTATAGCCAAACGAGCTTTTAAATTCCCTCTCCAAAAATAGTGCCCTCATTTAACCTTAAAAAATATGATCCGCAATCTCTCTCAGGAAGTTCTAGATAATCTACAGAATCTCTACAATTGCTAGTGGAGCAAAGGCACATATCCATCAGCCTGGAAGAAATCTATCTTGATCTTTATACATTAACATGGCAAACCTCAATCCTCAGCTAGCACCTATCGTCCAGTCTCGTCTCATGTAGGTAAGATTTTTGAAAGAATGGTTAATAATCGCCTCGTCTGGCACATAGAATCCCATCATCTACTAGACTTTCATTAATTAGGCTTCAGACAATCGAGATCAACTCTTGATCATCTTATGGGTTTTCTGAACGATGATGGACTTCTTTCCAGAGGAAAAAATCATCTAGCTGCGGCATTTTTAGACATCTCCAGTGTCTTTAATATGGAGTGGAGGCTCTTCATCCTGAACACCCTGCACCAATGGGGCTTTAGCTTTATGAATAATATTCGAAGATTCCTCAAGCTTGCGATCAAGCACAGACTATACGTTGACAGTATTTTGTTATATTGTTCTTCCCCTAATCGAATAGTCTGCGAAAAAATTACCCAATATAACCTGAACTCGCTGAGAAAATGATCCAACATCTCAGGTCTCTTTCTAAATAAATAGTCAGTTGTATATTTATGCAGAAGACTAAATAGTCGTTTACACTGAATTAATCTCCCAAACCACACTAGTTCTTCAGAACCATCTTACGAACTGCAGAACCATCTTACAAGTTCCTAGACATTCGATTACACACTTTCTTCAGATCTATATCTATTTTCTGAAGGCTAAATGTGCTTGTGATGAGCTCGCAATCTCCACATGGGGGTCGAAGCACGATGTTATGGCAGAATAATTTTCGCTACGGCTCCTACATCATACCTTTGCTCACTGGACGAAATTAAGAACACATCCTTAAGATTCATTACTGGAGCATCATGAGTTTAGAGCCTTTACCCATTGAGAGGCACTTACTACTCCTAAACTTGAAATACGCAATGGATCTCTGACAGAGACTATTCATTTCCAGTTATAGTCGTTCTTCCATCCCTACACCAAATCTTTTCATTCGCGCCTAGCCACAATCTGGCTCAAGACCTCAGACATCACTTTCAGCAATTAACAGAAGAGTCTAACATCCAATTGCATGTTGAAAACTCATAAAACTGAAGCACGATGTTATAAAGTGCTTTATTTCAATGGGTTTAACTTCGATGGATTTACGAAAACGAGTCATTTCCTTTCATTTTCAACAGTAATAAAGTGGGCAGCTAATTTTAAAGGTGGTCGTACGTATATTGAAGATGAATGACGCTCGGGACACCCAAAAGCCACAACGTTATATTAAATGATCACCGACTGAAGGTACAAAATATTGCTGACATTGATATTGCTAAACATCTCGATAGGCAGGGTCTACTACATACATGTTTTTTTTTGTTATAATAATAACAGTAAAGTTAGTCATAATTAAAAAAGAAAATTATACTTTTTCGGTCCAAACATTGGGATTTTCAAAACAAAGTAAATATAATACGTTTTCAAATTCAAGTTTCATAATTAATTTATATTATTATAAAAATTATTGATATTTTATGAAAATAATATAATATAGAAAACATTACCATTTAAAGGAAACCTAATAACGTGATGAGCATCTTGTTGATTCCATGCTGCTCCTGTCCTAGCATCCATAACTGCCTGATTTGTTTCAGGAAATACCTTGAAAGAAAACATTTAATTAACAAACATTAATTAATTAAACAAGTAATTTATTGAAGTCAGACTTTTGTGTATGGAGATAATAAATCATTATTATAATTACAAATATTACTTACCTCATCCAAAAGGTTCCTGTCACCACTAAGCATAATTCTTTCCCCTAAATCTGGACTAACATGTAACGCAACACATTCGTATAGGTCCTGCCCTGATGATGATCGGAGGTTTCTATCTATGGATCCTCCATGAGGCTTTGAAATGGTCCGTGAAATTGTGGTTAGATCTGATGCTGACATAATATTTCCATTTTTGATCCTGTCTTTTTTCATTTGTTCTAGCTGTCGTACCATAGCTAAAATAAAATATAAATATTTGATATTTCTAACTGCCAGATTAACTTGCACTTACGAGGAATATCAAAATATCTGGCTTCTTCAAGTAGTAAATCTAAATCTTGGAAATTTTCGGGAATGAGAAGCTTCGAGTTTCTCATAAAGTTTAAAATGTGTCTGAACATGCCACCGTCTCTGTCTATAAAATAATGTTGCTTTAATGAGTCCAGAACGATAGGTATGCTGCCATTAAAGAGTTTGGCCAGTCTTGATTCTGGATATCTGAAACAATAATGTGGTTATTATTTAAAATGTTTAAGTCAAATATGAAATTTGCATGAAAAGTTGCAAGTGGGCTCGTGGAGAATATTATAAAAATATTCAAAAAATAAAGAACATTTTTTTCCCGTGTTCCACGGAATAATTGATAATTTCCTCAGCCGCCCTCCAAACGTCAGCAAGCCTTAAGCCGTCATCAGTCAGGTTCGATCTGAACATTCGGAAAGCAGCTGAAGAAATGACTAAAGGTACGACCGTATATATCGGTTTATTTGGATGAAATATCCAATAGTATGCAGCTTACGCCATCCTGTGGTGAACGTCTGCAATAGTTACGACTGCACGAAATAGTCCTTGATCCGCCCAGGCCCACTTTAGATACTAGGCAAGAATGAAATGCCGTCTACCACTGAATAATGTTCGCTGCAAAGTATTGAAGATTTCATCCGAAAAAGCTGATATATACGGTCGACTTTCTGCAGCTGGTTTCCGAACATTCAGCTCGAGACCGACTGATTACGGCTTAAGCCCAGAAACCGATCTCGGGAGACGGTTGGTGATGTTTGGAGTCGGCTGAAGAAATGGGCAATTATTAGGTAGAGTATGGGAAAAGTCTTCTTTTTTCAATATTTATTGATCTTTTTGAAATTATAAATATTCAATTATTAGGTTCTGAGTTTTTCTGAGCTTTTCTTGGAGCTTTTGTCTGATATTTTCTTGGAAAATTTAATTTATATCCAACAAGTAAAAATATATTCATGAAATATATCTCACTTGTATCGTTGCCCTTTTACCACCTTTCTGATAGTTTACGAATTCCCTGACGGTAAAGGTTCTCTGGGTCCAAGACGAAAAAATTATCAATGTATTGCCGCATCTGTTCAAGTGTGCTATAAATGCGAAATGCTGCATATGGGAAAAGTTTAATGAAAAGCCAGCCAAGTCATTTTCATTAAGCCCAGCTTAATGAAAATATACATGGTCCTCACGCACTTTAGCAACATGTGATAGGGTATTGTCATGGCGAAGGATCACCTTATGTATTTGGTTAGTAAATAGTTATTTCATGACACACTGCCAACACACTGCTTAAAAACATATTGTATAGTAAAGCCATCTTGGTGTAGATTACCAAGCATAGCTTTGGCGTCGATGTTGAAGCTTGACTGGAGTCAACACATGTCAGCGCAATGCTTGGGTAATGAAAATACCATAAAGAAGTCGCTTTTAATAACCTGTAATGATTTTCAGGAATTTCAGAAAACCCCTTTATTTCGGGACTTTGAATGCAAAGTATATGCGGTATTACGGAGCAATTTTTATTCTTTTTGGACAGTTTATTCTTAACCCATTTGTCTTCCTTCTGAATCTTGTCCATTGCATGTACTTGCGGAAATGGCTTGCCACGTAATGCCACATTGTCTGCAAGCTCCTTTTCAATTAGCCCAGGGTTTCTGTCAATATTTAAATCTTTTGAGGCCATTCAATACGTAATTCATTTTCGAGACAGAAATCTTCCTTTTTTACATTTGTTGTTGTTGCATATGTAAGAACCATATGCAACTCAAATTATTTCAGACCGTCTAGTAGCATTTATTTTTCAGATAAAACGGCAAGGGAAATGTAACGGAAAAATTGTAAATGCTATTTTGTTATTGCCATCGCAGATACTACTGTTTTTTAGCTTATGTGCATCAAACATAAAACCGCATAGTATTCTAAAAATTCAAATGCCAACGCTTTAAAACTACAAAAAGACGGGAAACTGAATAAAACAATATTATAGTTTCAAAAAGTTTCAAACTTTATGGTTTTTTCTAGAAGAATTCTATTCTTTTTAAATATTGTTTCAAATAAATATTTTAAAATGTTTAAGTTTTCAAATTACTTATGCGTCGACTGGGCATCAGGTAATATGCTTATTTGATTTATTTTATTTATTCTAGGGTTTGAAATTAAATTATAAAAAAATCATCCATGGCAGTTTCAGCCTATTGCAAAAATTCGGTATACGAAGCACCCTTCGTAGCTCATCAGATATTCAGTTTAGCTTTGGATGGGCAAAACTGTAAGATCCGACAAGGAATTGCCCCTTAGTTACACGAGTTCGAGAGTGAGTAAGGAACCCTTCTGAGAGGTATTCTACGTTGGTTATTCGCCAGCTGGTAGACTTTCCCAAAAATAAGATTAAGCACAAATCCAGGATTGATAGCCCTTGGTGGGTGCTCCGGGATTAATAGATAATGTGGTTCGGAACCTACGTTAAGCTGTAGATCCATTTACGAAATATCGCCACGAGGATTGAAAAGACTCAAATAATAAACCTTACCTTAGAGCTTGGCGATTTAATTAATATTCGTATGGCATTACTTATCTCGAAATAGTTTAATAGTTTTTAATTAGAAATAGAAACACCTTCCCACTTTTTATATACTAGTTTCCACAAGAAGTTTATTTGTTTATTAAACAAAATGTTTACTTCTAGTTTTTAATTCTTTACTATATAATATAATTTAACCCTGGAAGACTTACTATACGTCCAAGCGACGTGTATTTTTTTTAGTTTCTGATTCTGACCCTAGGGTGCGTTGCATTGACCACAGCTCTCAGCAGTGCTTCTAGTGCTTAGCCACAGGCAAGCCGCCGCCCAGTCGGATCTTGTGTTGCTGCAAAGGTCAATTACACTGCCTCCCCCAAAACTTACTACGTCGATTCGATGTGTAATGAGTATTATGAGTAAATTTTATATACGTCATTGTGACGTGTAATGAGTAATGAGTGTAGTAAAATTGGTATACGTATTTTTGACGTACAATGAGTGTTATAAGTAAAATTAGCACAAGTTCATTCATTTTGTTTATTTTATTTATTTATTTTTTGTCGTAATTTCATTTTTTCTTTTTAGAAAACGGAGAAAATACCCATGACAGAAAAGGCAATTTTAGAACAACTAAATATAGAAGATGACGATACGCAAATTGGTGAGTTTCCTCTACCATCTGATGAAAAGATAGATCCGTTGGACTTTTTAGACTCTGATTTAATTCATGATCCTGATTATGAACCTTTTTTTGATTCTAGTAGTGATGAAGTTCCAGAGCGACTTGATTTAGAAGAATCAGATGAATTAGTTATACAGAATATCCAAAAATACTCTATTCCTGAAACAGCATCCACAAGCACAGGAAAACAAGCAAGTGGCTCCAGCCAAAAAAAGATAAAAAAGAATAGAAAAGATACTGCGACTCCACGAAAGTGTAGAAGAAAACGTAAGGGTGCCAGCCGCAATTTAACGACAAGTTTAGAACAAAATCAAGTTTCTGACAGGAGACAGAAGAATTCCAGCGAAAAATTAACTATGGCTTGGTTATTATGGCTTGGCATTAACTATGAATGGAAAACTGCACCTTTGAGTGCAGCAGACGGGAACCGATTTTCTACCGATAAAAAAAAAGAAATATAAAGCAGTACACTAACGCAGAAATAAAAGCGCAGCAAACGCAGAATAAAAATCAAAACAGCAGTTATTTGAAGGAGTTGGTGGATCAAGAGTTAGACGCACTCATCGGACTGCTAATTATGGCGGCTGGACTGAAAGACAATCACCTGAGAAGTGATACCATGTTTGACTCCAGCAGATGTGGAGAAAGGTACAAGTCTAGTTTACCTAAAAGGCGTTTTGAATACCTTTTGAACTGTTTGAGATTTGATGACAAAAGCCTGAGGGAGGTAAGAAGAGCATCAACCAAGCTTGCTACCATATCATGTATTTGGGAAATGCTGATAAAAAATTGTACCTTATGTTACCGCCTTGGAAGTTATGTTACAATAGACGAATAGCTGGTTGGATTTAGAGACCGTTGTTCCTTTCAAGTATATATATATATATATATATATATATATATATATATATATATATATATATATATATATATATATATACCCTCGATGTCAAATAAATATGGAATAATTTTTTTTATTTTATTCTTTTATTTATCCTTTAGCCAAGACTATGTTACAAGAATTTGAGTTAACAGTTGTTGGAACCATCAGAAAAAACAAAAGGGAGTGGCCAGCTGATTTTGTAAATACCAAATTCAGGGATCGAAAACCAGGAACCAGTTGGTTTTTATTTTCAAAGGATATAGCCACTGTTTCATATATATGCCTGAAAAAAAGACAAAGAAGATTGTTGTACTTTTATCTACTGCACATGACAATGACAAGAAGATACAATTTCAAATAAACCTGATATAATATTAACATATAATGTGACTAAATGGGCAGTCGACTCTTTTGATCAAATCTGTCAAAACGTGTGCGCAAATTGACAAAACAGGAGATGACCCGTATGTCTGTTCTATAACATGATAAATATTGCTTTTCACAATTCATACGTAATATACATACAACATTTTTACAAACGAAATACACTTGGAAAACCACTAAACAGATTTGACTACGCAATGAAATTGTTAGACGACTTATGGATGCATATGCGACTTACTACGACTATCCTTCAAAGTCTTCGAGATTCAATTTCAAAATGTTTGTATCTTTCTCTCACCCAAAACCGCCCCGTTGCTCCGCAATCCACTAGTGACAAAAGGATGTACTGTTCATTCTGCAGTTACAAAAAAAAAGAGAATGACAAAATCGTGCTGTTTTGCTTGCTATAATTCTGTATGCGGTGAACATTTTAGCAAAATTTGTGTAAACTGCGTAGCGAAATTCAAAGATTAAGTAATTTATGTCAACTTTAGGTTAAAGTTAAAGCTGAAGGCTGTTTTCAAGTTAGACTATATTAAATTTTGGTTTATGTTTACCAAAATTTATGTTTACTTTAATTTTTTTAGGTTGTTTAATCGTTTTATTGTTTTTACGAAATGTTTTTCCCCAACGAAGTATTTTTCCCCATTTTAACTGTTTTATTATTTTATGGACCCATTATTTATTTTAAGGTCTCTCTTTGGTAAAAGTAATAACTTTGGCTGTCATTACCGATTATAGTTTAAATAAAAGATTTGTTCTATATTAATGCAAGACTGATTTTGGCGGTTTTTTGTCACTAACAATCGTAGAGTATATTATAATATGTAGCTATATTATATTTTAAACATAGTATATAAATATATTTTTATAAAATATAAATTTTTTATAAATTTTTATAAATTTTTAAGTTTGACACATCTTGTTTTATGATATTACAAAGTTTGACTGCGATATATTATGTTTTACTTAAATAACCCCTCAAAAATGTTGATTTTGGAAAACCGACGTCGAAACGACGAATAGTGAGTAATAATAGTAAATTTTTCAAGGTGAGTATTGCAGGGTTAAATATTCTATAGTTGTAAGAATATCACGTCAGGTTTTCACATAATTGTAATTTCATCTCATCAATGAGAATGTTGAATAAAAATGTAATCGTTTAGCTCCAGGGTCGTTTGAGGATTATTGTTACAAAGATCTGTTCTAACATAATCACACAGAGAGTAGATCAATTCTTATATTGGAAACGTTGGTGTGAAACACTAAACTGAAAGAGATTTACAACAAAACAATTTTAATTTCTCGATGCGCGTTTCGCTAACCAGGTTAACATCATGAAAGCAAGTGATTTGGTGTGCTATGGAAAATATATTTAAGTATTCATCAGAAAGTAGTTCAAGTCGCAGGATTTCGGTGACTAATATTCATCACTTAGAATAGAACACGTTCAGAAAAATTGTTAGGTGGAAATTAATTCTTGGAGTATCTTGGTACAGTATTCTTGTGGTCGCTATCTTATTAAAATCACATATCGTTAATGCTGTTGTTCCAAATGTTTCCACAATAAGTTGGTTGTCATTTTGAGACATACCCTACTCTAGCCCTAGCTGTCAATGTAGTTACCGTCAAACCGCGGCGCAATTGGCACCATTTCCTTGTTGACATCTAACAAAGATTTTCAACTCAACAATACAAGTTTCATACAACAGCATAGTTAGTAATAGCGTTGAACATGTCGAATTTTGTGTCTGGAAACTACGATTTGCGGACAGCATTGATTTTCTGTTACCATTTTGATCAAAACTGCTACAGAATCGCATTGAATGCTTGTCGAAATTTACGGTGAGCTTGCTCTTGGTAAACCACAGTACTTCGAGTGGTTTAAAAAATTCAAAAGTGGAGATTTTGACGTGAGAAACGAAGAACGTGGAAGACCACTGAAAAAGTTTGAAGACAGCGAATTCCAAGCATTGTTGGATGACGATGACGCTCAAACGCAACAACATCTTGTGGATCAATTAAATGTGACACGAGAAGCTGTCTCTATACGTTTGAAAGCCATGGGAAACATCCAGAAGATGGGAAAATGGGTTCAAAAGGAATTGAATGAAAGACAGCAGGAAAACCGAAAAATCACTTGGAAAATGCTGCTTGCCATGTACAAAAGAAAATCATTTCTGCATCGAATTGTGACTGGTGATGAAAAGTGGATATATTTTGAGAATCCTAAGCTAAAAAAATAATGGGTAACTCCAGGCGAACCATCGACATCGACTGCAAGACCAAATCGCTATGGACGGAAGACTGTGTTTCGTAGGATCAGAAGGATGTGATCTATTATCAGTTGCTAAAAACTAGCGAAACCATTAATACTGAATGCTACCGACAATAAATGATCGATTTGAATCAAGCTTTGCGTAAAAAACGAACAGAATATAAAAAACAACACAAAGTGATTTTGCCTCGTCATAATGATAATGCCTCGTGAAACGGTGGACGTGTTTAACCTGGAATACTTTCACATGCGGCTTACTGACCAGACTTCGCTCCGTCCGATTACTACTTATTTGTATTAATGGGACATGCACTTGCTGTGCAGCGCTTCACTTCTTACGAAAATGTACGAAAATGGCTCGATGACTGGTTTGCCTCAAAAGAGCAACAGTTTTTTGGTATGATATCCGCAAATTGTCAGACAGGTGGGAAAAATGTATAGCTAGCGATGGGCAATGCTTCGAATAAAATATTTTTGATTTTTAAAATATTTTAAATCATTTTCATACAATAAATGTGTATGAATAAACATTCTATACAATTTTATATACAAAAATTCCGGTTTCATATTTACATACCTGGTAATGGCTCATTGACGGTAAGGTGACGTGTAAAATTCATGTTTGAAAATATAGATCAATGTAAAGACCAATGATCCCTCCAAATTATAAACCACATTAAACAGTGACTTCTTGAGTATAGAATACTAGTTATAGAAGGTGTCCCAAAAGTAAGTTTCTTTTTGATTTAGCAATATATGTAGAGAAACGTCAATCAAAAAACCCAGAGTCATAGTCAGAAGAATAGTCATATATATATATATATATATATATATATATATATATATATATATATATATATATATATATATATATATATATATATATATATATATAATGATATAGTAATATATAATATGATATAGTATATGATATAGTCATTCAAATGTAAGCCTTCGTGCTCACGGCACTCATCAAAACGAATAGCAACATTCCTTAGGACGGCTAGGCATATAGTCTCTGAAATGGCTTCCATTTCGTGTCGGATATTTTCTTTTAACTGCACCAAAGAACCCGATTTATTGACGTAAACTTTTTATTTTAGATAGCTCCCACAGTCAAATCACAGTCAAGTCAAATCAGGACTATGTGGGGGCCAGTCTATGTCGCCTCTCCTGGAAATCAGTTTGTTTGGGAAAATTTCACGAACTCGTGGCAGAGACGTGTTAGAAGTATGTGACGTTGCTCCGTCCTGCTGAAACCATGTTCTTTGATTATAACCAGCAAAGTTTTGCAGTTCAGGTACCAAAAAATTGTCCAACATTTCCATATAACGCTCTGAATTGACGGTAACTGCGCGTCCCCTGTCGTCTTCAAAAAAGTACAGGCTGATTATTCCTCGCGCTAACATTGCAGCCAAAGTAACTACAGTGACTTTAGGCGAATGTAGGGGTTTTTGATGCTTGTATTTAGGGGTCGTTACACTCCCGTAACGACAGTTCGACATAAGCAGATAAGCATGTAAATAATACATGACCGTTGAGATAAAAATTAACCTCATCCGAAAACAATATGTTGTTGAATATTGCAAATGCTCAGTTATCTGATTAACGAATCGAAGCCCTCTGACCGGCATCTTGGGGCTTTAACATCTGCACCAGTTGAATTTTGTATGGGTGCAGTTTTAAGTTCTTATATCCGGTACAATGATGATCGAGGCACATTGAAAACATACGCTCGCTTACGAACGGAAAGCTCCGGTTTGTCACGAATGGACTGATTTACCATTTCCACATTTTCGTCACTTCGTGATGACCTTGGTCGCCTGGACTTACATTTATCCATAGTTGAACCGGTTTCTTCAAACTTCTGAACCCATTTCCTGATGAGGGGAACACTTGGCGCATCCTTAATGTTACGCAAACCACGATGACTGCAGAACTTTCTTTGCGCTACAGTCGCCGAATCATCATTTTTGTAAAATTCTCGCATACTCAATACACGGTGTGCTCCCGAGAAATGCTCCATACCGACTAAATTCCTAAACGCAGGGCTATCGATTTACATGCGCTCCGCGCCCCTCACAGGTGTTGTATTTGCGCAGTGAGCCAATGAAATAGAAACTTTCTTATGGGACACCTTGTAGCATTTCTCTCAGTTTTTCTTCACTCCTTATCCGGCAAATTTGTATGTTTCCACGTCTGTTTAAATAAAAATGCATCTCATCACAACCAATTTTATTTGAAAATCTAACTAGTTTTATTATTGAACAGTCGAAAAAATTGTATACGCTGTTTAGTACAATACGAGAGCATTTTTATAAATATCATGCACATATTGAGTTTGTCAAATGCGACATTAAAAAAATATCTATCAAATAGATGCTAGATTAGCAACTATTTGTTGTTATATATTGTTGTTATTGAAGTACTAATAGACATTCAAATGTAAACGCTCAGTGTATTTTCAAATGATAAAACTATTTCTTACTGAAGGTTTATCGGATCAAGAGTATAAAATGATACAATTTTTATGCATGTTGGGCTATTGGTTTTAGAAGGTAACATTATTTGCATAATTTTTATTATTTGCTATTAGAATGTTCTTATTTTAGATTCAAATTTAAATAGCTAGCACATTTATTTGCATTCAGTCAGCTCGACAATTTATGATGCTTAGAATACAAGGATTTAAAAATTTCACTTAATGCTTTTGAGAGACTCCGAATAATTCGAATGCGGTAGTGAACCATCCCCTTCTACCAATCTTTTGTATCATATTTTTGTCTCTTTCCATGTTAGTGCTTGTTTTTCTAATTATTTATCTAGATTCATTTTCTATGTTCCTTTAAATAGTAGACTATATTTTTACACTAGATTTTTTCTCATGGCATGTCCGATTAATTGATATTCAAGATTATTTAATATTTTTGTAATTATTTTGTATTCTCTCATAGTTGTATAGTTTGTTGTTTTTTCATAGTTCTTTGTTATTCTTCGTGGTCAATATATGGATCAATGTATCTAATATATTTATTTGTGAACATCTGTACCTTTCGCTTGTTTTCTACCCATATTTCAGGATAGTACTAAAGGGCGCTTGTTAATATATATTTGATTCAAACAATTCATTTTTATTTTCTTGGAAACTTGTGAAGATCTTAATATTTTTTTAAATACATTGAAGGCTGCATTTCGACCTCCGTGTCGCCGGATTACAGAATATGCCAGCCTCCCGATAAGTTTCGTAATTACCTTGACATTAAATTTCCATCTATTTTAAAATTTCTCTATTAATAAATATTCATCGTCAATTTTCCATTTTGTAAAAATGTTCCAGTTTATGTCTGTTCTTCCTTTAGCTGTTTTTGGCATGCTTCAGTCTATCAATACTATATAATACTATATCAAGATCATTGGTGATTACAATAATTCTAGTTTGATGCCGTTTTTATTTTACATTGAGCCGATTAGTTCTCCATCATATTCTAATTTGGCTCTACAGTTTTCTTAAAACGCTTTGATGATTCTAATGTATCTGCCTAGACTTCGGTATAGTAAAATAGTTTAGTTTTCCACATTTTCTCTCTATTTATAGTATCGAGGACCTTTTCGTAGTCTATAAATAATAAAAACAGGTCTTCCAATTTGTTTATTTGTTCAATTATATATATACAAGGTGTGACGATTAAATAACGAGACTTCCGCTGTAAAACATTCTATTTTGATTTGATACATATTTACTTTTTATCAATATACATCCCTCCTCTATCCCTACAACGCTCTATGTGAATCTTCTATTGTTCGAAACAGTGCTGGAAGTCTTCTTCTGTCAGCTCCTTCAGAACGCGTGCCGCTTTCTCTTTCACAACTTCAACGGATTCAAATCTTGTTTCTTTTAATGCAGATTTCACCTTAGGAAACAGATAGAAGTCACACGGAGCAAGATCTGGCGAATAAGGCGGATGGTCTAACTCTGGAATGATGTACTTGGCTAGAAACCTCTTGACAGACAATGCGGAATGAGCCAGCGTATTGCCTTGGTGGAGAACCCATGACTTGTCTTTCCACAATTCGAATCGTTTTTTCCTTACTCTTTCACGGAGTTCAGGAAGAACGTGAAGGTAGTAATGTTGATTAATAGTTTGATTTGACACACTTTTTGCATGTTAAAATTGGTATGTAAAATTGGCCGTACGCATTCTTTATCAATTCCCAATAACCACGATTCGTCACATGTTATTATCCTTTTCAATAAGTTTGGATCATTTTCAATGGCATTCAAAGTGTCAGTACAAACATTTTTGCGAGCTTCTTGTTGTTCAAGCGTAAGAATCTTAGGCATCATTTTGGCACACACTTTTTGCATGTTAAAATGGTTACGTAAAATTTGTACCCATTCTTTCAATTCCTACAGTTTCAGCAATCGCACGAATATTTAACCGACGGTCAGATCGAACCAGATTATCGATTTTTTCGATAGTGTCATCCGTGTTTGACGTAGAAGCGCGACCTGGACGTGGATCATCTTCAAAAATACGTGCACGCGATACACATTCACTGTCATACACTTCTTTCAATAAATTATAAGTTTCAGTAGCGGTTTTTCTAATTTTGCAAGTGAAATTTCACAACAATTCGTTTCTCTATTGTTACACTTAACATTTTTCGGGTGAAACAAAAAACAACTCTAATGCAAACGAAGGCTACGGTTATACGGATTTGATTACAGAAGCGAGAGGTACTGCATTTGAAAGAGAAGGCTTCACGCTAAACGGTTGTTGGTAGCTGGCGTTTGGTACATGCGAACTTCTTCTGTAGCAGCGTCAGTCTCGTTATTTAATAGCCACAGCTCTTATGCCTTAACAAAAATATTTAATCGATGCATGATTCTTTTATCCATTGTGTATATTAATTGAAAATATGTATTTCTTTAACTCTAAGTTAATTTACATGCTCAAAAGACCGCGTAGCGGGCCGTGGAGAGAGATATTAAAACAATAGAAATCGTTCATCTGTACTCCACGTATCCGATTGTTTTAAATTATATATATATATATATATATATATATATATATATATATATATATATATATATATATATATATATATATATAAGTATATATATATATATATATATATATATATATATATATATATATATATATATATATATATATATATATATATATAACTCTTAGTACTAAGCTGAATTTTGATTAAAGAAGGTAAAGTGTGTCAGGTAAAGATTGAAGTTTCCGCATAATGTTACGGGCAATTCCGACTGCTACGAGTATTCGTCGTATGATGGCGTGAGTTGGGTTTTATTACGACCCGTCATCAAAATGGCCAGTTGACATGGCCTGACCCTGGTCGTCACTCCTCAACTGCTTTCCTTGCGTTCAACCTGAGCTCGGCTGATGACGGCCGAAAGGCTAGAAGCCGGTCTCGAGAAATACCTGGTAGAGCATGGTGGCAGTTGAGCAGAGACGAGCGTTTGAGACACCACGTGGAGCACCGGTGGACGATTTCTGTAATATATATATATATATATATATATATATATATATATATATATATATATATATATATATATATATATATATATGTATATATGTATATATGTATATATGTATATATGTATATATGTATATATGTATATATGTATATATGTATATATGTATATATATATATATATATATATGTATATATATATATATATATATATATATATATATATATATATATATATATATATATATATATATATATATATATATATATATATATATATATATATATATAACTCTTAGTACTAAGCTGAATTTTGATTAAAGAAGGTAAAGTGTGTCAGGTAAAGATTCAAGTTTCCGCATAATTGAGTATCGCTAGATTTGGAAAATATTGATTAGTAAACTAATGCCAACAATATACGGAGAGATTAGATCTACTCTATCAAACAGTCATAACTGGACTGCTAATTTTAAATGTGAAAGAAAAGATTATGGTGAAAAGAGGACTCGGAGACCAGTTCTTGTGTTAACATAAGAAAACGTTGATGCTTTCATGAGATTATGTAAATACGAGGAAAACTTTCCAAAGAAACAACAATGTTTTACTGATTAGGTTGCCCAATTACAAATTTACATATGGTTCTGCAAAAGTTAATGAAATTGACTTTAGAACCGTAGATCTTCCACCATTTTCTCTTGATTTAGTCCGGTTTGATTAAAATCTTTTTAGAATTTTTGAAAATCAATAAATCAATAAATCAAAACTATTTTTTTCTACAGGACTAGAATTACTAGGCTGCATAACTAAAGAATTTGGGTCTTTCCTTTGTTTATAAATAAATGCTTATAATTCGAGGTTAAATTCACTTTCAACTTTTTTACCAAATATTCATTCCTTCTTCACTATTAAAGTAATGCCACTGCAAAATATTTAGTTGGCAGTATTTAACAAAAATGTTAAAACAAGTGGGGAAATTAAAGCAATTTTAATAAACGATTTTAACAAACCCTGAAAAGGGATTGGCGTAGCTCATTAGTAAAGGGGGAAGGTATCGTATCAATCCGCACCGCTCACCTCTAGTTCAAAAAGTTCCGAGGAGACATGAGTCTTGAAGATAAAGGAAGCTCAGGTCGTTCACGGTCTCTCAATGCCGATGTTTTAAGAGAAGCAGTGGTTGCAGAATCTCGAATAAGCACTAGAAAACTTTCAGGGAAGTAAGAATTACATACATACTACCGTTAATCGGAATTTACGAGGCATACAAATGCTGCATTGGTATAACATTATTCAACAGTGAATAACTAAGTAGAACTATGCTAGATGTACTATAGATGCACTTAATGTATATATGTTAAAAAATAATTATACATTGTTATTACATTGGATGATATAGGAACAAAATTAGGCAATATATGCACTTATTTAATGGCGTTGATTTAATTAGCACTAATAGACATTCGAAATTCAATTTTCTTAAAAAGAGTCGTGAAGGCAGAATTTAATAAACAGTTTAGCTCTACACGTTAAAAAAATATTGTAAAATTATACCTTATGTAAAGTGTTTTATCAAAACTATCATTTTAAAGTTTGTTTGTTATTTCGAAGTCAGTGCATTTTATTTTATTATAAAATGATTAGTCATATGTATATGTATTTATAGAATAATTTTAAAATTACATATCAAAATTACTTTCGGATTTCAAAATATCGCCAATTGTGCCACCGTTGTCTCTAATAATTTTTTCTCCTCTGTCCAAAATTTCGCTGTCTTCTTTATCACTTTGAATTTCTTCAAGTATTACATTAAGATCTCCTCTTATTTTACGATTGTCTTCTTCCAGCTCACGAATTCGTTGTTCTAAAAGTTCTTCTTCGTCCCTTTCTGTTTCGCCTTCTAGTATAGGTCTTTGGATACAAACAGATGACTGTTCTTGCATAAAATCTTGACTTTCATCAAATCGGATATCACGAACTGCGGAATCATCCCAGCAACGATTATTAGGCACAGAAAATTTTTCTAACTGTCGTTTTAACATTAATTTTTCGTTTTCTAAACGCGCAATTTCCTTCTTTAACCGTTCACTTTCAGTTATAACCTCGTTTTGATTTTCTTCTTCCTCAGAAACTGGTGGTAATTCACGAAGATCTTGATCAAAACATGAGATCTGATCTTCAGAAATAACCTCAAGGCTATAATCAGACAATTTGTTACTGTCTCGAATATTTATCACTTCCTGAATTTCTTCTGAACTATTGGTAGGGAATGAGGAAACTGATACTGGATTATCATTGGATAAATTTAAGTCTAAATTAAATTTTTCAATAGAAGAGGATAACTGAGATAGATCAATTTGTTGGGAAGTCAAACAATTGTCATTTTTCTCATTAGTTGATAGCATAGTGCATCCCTCAGCTTTGAAACATGATAAATTACAATTTTCAATGCAGTTACCACCCACTTTATGCTCTTTTTCGCTGGCTTTCTTTAAGTCCTTTACATTTCCTAGATTTAACATTAAGACAGTTTTGTGAATTTCTAACTCGTTTAATAAACTCTTTATCTGATCATCTGAAGTGTTGCTATGTAATTTACTAATTTCGTTAGCCGAAAGAAGAAGATTTGTTCGCAGATCGTTCAGAATTTTCTCCTTTTGCTTTTCTAAGGATGAGAGTCTCAATTCAAGAATCGTATTTTCAGTGGGAATATTTAAAGGATTTTTAGAAATATCCTTAGATTGATCCAATTCATTTTCAAGATCTAATATTAATCGTTCCACTGCGGTTAACTTATTAACTAGATCTTGTCCACTAAATGACATTAATGTTGAATCAGTTGAAGCATTGTTTTTTTGAAGTGATGCAAGTTCTTGTCTCAATTTTAAATTTTCTTCCGCCAATCGATTATTTTCTTCATTAGCATTTTTTATCATTTGAATATTTTTTAAAAGATTTTGTTTTTCATCATTTAGGTTGATAATAATTTGTTTTAAATGTTTGTCTTCAATTTCAAGACGTTCCACTTCTTTGGATTCTCGCTCAACATCTTTTAAGACATGGTTTAAGATATCTTTAATATCGATATTTTCTTTGTTTAAATTTCGAACTTTAGGAATAACTGAATTTGGGTTATCGGTCAAATAAAGATTCAGTTCGTCTTGAAGTTGCTTTTTCTGATTCTCTAATTCGCACACGGCTCGTTTTAAAAATGTCGATTCTTTCTTTAGTTTTAAACATTTTGCGGTTTCTTCGCTTGTAATCTGTAAAGTTGATTCTAAAAGTTTTTTGAACTTTAAATTTTGATTTTCTAGCTTCTTAATTTTTCGTGCTATGGTATCAGACATGATAAAATAAAGTATAAGAAATTTTGATGTAATAAATGTTCTGAAATGTGATCGATGACACTGATGTCTGATCGATGACACTGTCAAGTTTATCATTTTCGTCAAAATTTTTTATCAAGAAATTATGGAGCGATGGAAATTCATAATGAAATAACCAAAACAACAGAGCGAATCGATTTTTTGAATCATCAAAACGAAGTATTTAAACATTTGCTGGAAAAAGCACTGACTTTAACAAAAAAAGTATCGAAAGCAGATGTGTTCGAAAACGAATTTACACAAGAAAGCTTGGAAATAATAGAAAAGGAAAAGGAAAATTTAAAATGTGAGTTAAAAGCTTTAGCTTCTCAGCCGAATCCTGATATTGAGATTTTGTTTGAAAAGATTCAGAATCTGGAAAATATCAGCAGTGTTCAAGACAGAGAAATAGAGTTTTTAAAAAGCGAGCATGCAGAAATTAAGTTTCTTCTTATACATCCAGAAGCCAAAGAAAATGACTGGTTAAAAGATATCCTAAATTTTCAGAATACAACTGGTAAAGAACATATTGTTGAAGAACGTTTTCATCTCCAAAGGAAAATTTTAAATCTTGAAAGAAAAAAAGCTGAGCTATTGATTGCCATCAAAAATGCATCCATACCAGAAAACCTTAACAACGTAAAAAGTGAAATAAGTCAGTTCATTATACCAAATACTGATAAAAATCTTTTAATGCGAACTTATGAGGATTTACGTTTTAAGATGTTAAATCTAGAAGATGAAAGATTTAGGCTTCTTCAAGAATTGCAGTATATTCTTGAATGCTCCAGGAGGGAAATTGCGGAAGAATACAGCAATTTACAGAAAAATATTTTGGATGCTGAAAGACAAAGAATTCCAATTCAAATATCTTGTGATGATGTGAGTAAACAAGATATCAGTCAAAAGGAATTAGAAAATATTTTGAGTTCGTTTAGAAATGTACCAGTACCATTAACAGAGAAAGAGGAAGAAGCAAGAGAATCAAGAGTTGGAAGTGAGTTAGATTTTATGTTTTGTCCCACAAATTGGTTACCAATGTATTGTACAATATTATAGAATCAGTTTGTGTTAAACCCAATGGACAAGTTTATCATATATCAAAATAAAGGCATACGTCTTTAATTTTTTATATTTTCTTATATTTATTATTATTTCTTAGACTTTTTTTGGTGAAATGATAATTCAGCTGATTTCAATTTATTCATCTAATGTTTGTAAAGGTAAAAAAAGGTAAAGTGTTAGGGTTAGAGACGCATCAGCAACTAGGCTATTTAGCGACTGGACGTACAGCTTAACGTGGGTTCCGAACCACGGTCATCAGCTTCCGACAAATCCAGGCCAGTACCCCCCTCGGGCTATAAACGCTTGGTTATCTGCCTACCCATAAGTCTATCAGGAAACCTACCGACTGGCGAGTGACCAACGTAGAACACTTCTCTGAAGGCATCCGACCTTACCCTTGCCTAGAAACAATCACAAACATTTAGGAAGTAAACAGACAGAAGAAAGAAAGAAAAACAACCATCTGAGTGCTGGAATCGAACCAACTACCGCTCCAGTGCGGTTTCGGCACAGCAGCGGCGGACCGCTGCTCTTACCGTCCGCACCAACGCGACCGGCTCTACTTTTTGTTTCCCATTCAAAAAATATTTGGAAAATGCTGGTAAGATGGCTTTGAAAAATATTAAATATATTATGAATAAAGCATAAATATGAGATAAAAAAAAAAGAAAGTATAATACAAATTACAATAAAATATATTGGCAGAGAGTAAAATGCAAGAAAAATATAAGAAAAAAAGGATTTAGGATTAAGGGCGCATTAGAAACTAAGGTTATTTAGCGACTGGACCTGCAGCTAAACGTGGGTTTTGGACGGTGGCTCGAATATCCACGGCTATTAACCCCAGGCTTTGATACTGAGAGCGGGAGTCAAACCCGATACTACATTAACTACCGTGCCGTCGGGCTACCGTTAAGCCGGGCCTTAAGCCGTTTTTACACACAAAGGTTTTGAACCTAAGGTAAATTTAATGTTTTTAAATTATTTAAAAACCAAAAAATTTAAGCGTTACGCTTTTTGAAGCGTTACGCTTAAAAATATATTTTTGTATATTAAATGTCTTTAAATAACACAGGTCGATATGATTTTTGAAACTGATTAATTACCACAAGACCGTAGATGGGGTATAGTATTCTTACGAAACGTTAAGGCTTAAGTTTACGAAATGTTAAGGGCAATTTTATTGTTTTTTATAGTTTAGTTTATTTCTGCGTCGTTTACAGTACAGTTAAGTGTTTAAGTCGATTTTATATGAAATGGCAAGTTCTAGTCGTCCATTTTGCAAAAATCAAGCGGATAAGTTTTGTGATATATGCGGATGATTTATTTTAAAGTTACAAGCTAGATCTATATCCGAGGAAGTTAAAAAAGCTTATCTATTATATTTTAAGTGCCAAATTGGAGATCAAGAGTTGTGTTCCTCATGTTTGCTGTGTGAGTAGTTGTGCCGTAAATTTACTGCAGTTGATGAATCCCAAGAGAAATTCTATGCTGTTTGCTTCCTATGGTGTGGAGAGAATCTACTGACCATGTAAGTGATTGCTACTTTGGTACTACTAAAACAGAAGGAATTTAAAAAAACAAAGGGATAAAATTCAGTATCCAAATTTGCCTTTTGCACTTAGCCCAGTTCCTCATAACCAGAAAATACCGGTACCGATTGCGCGTTTAAACCTGGACAATATGCTTTCCGATGATTCTAATTCTTCATGAGGGTCCGATCCCCAACTTCCTCATTGATACTTCAAACATAAAATATGCCCACCCTAATAGGCCAAAAAGGTGCTTCTTCTGCCTCTCGATATTAAGCTTGGACTAATGAAACACTTTGTCAAGGCCATGGGCAAAGAAGATAATGGTTTCAAGTACTTAAAGGAAATATTTCCCCAATTAAGTGATGCAAAACTAAAGGAAGGCGTATTTATTGGACCTGAAATAATAAAGCTTTTAGGTGATTTCCGTTTTCAAGAAAAATTAAATGAAAATGAATTGGCAGCTTGAAAGTGTTTTGTAAGAATAGTGAAAGGATTGCTGGGCAACAAGAAATATGGAAACCATAAAAACCTGGTGGATGAGCTCTTGAAATCCTATGAAATACTAGGGTGTCGCATGTTTTTTTTTTTATGTTTACACTCCCATTTGGATTTTTTCGGAAAAATTGGGTGCAGTAAGCGACGAAAAAGGAGCGAGGTTTCACCAGAGCATCAAGACGATGGAAGCAAGATACCAGGGATGCTGGAACACATCTATATTGGGGTACTAGTGCTGGTTAAAAAAAAAAAAGATGATGCTATAGAACACAAGAAGAAAAAGTGAAAGTTTTTGTCGCTGTATGACATCTCATGTAATGTTTTTTTTATTCACATAATCCTCAGTAATGTCTTTGCATAGATTTAACACGTTTTACATGTCTATATTAAATTAATATTAGATTGAAAAAATATGTCGTCTCCTTTTTTTCCCACCACCTACCCCCTGTAATAAAAAAAACTGTACGTGTTACAGTAATTAGCTTATTATTTTCGGATTTAGGACTATATTCATCAATGTTACCTCAAAAAAGTTTAAATTTGTTGAGTATTAAATTTGTTTAGATTTGCTGATTTGAAAAAAGTGTAAATTATCTTAGGTTTTTTTACCGTCCATCCAAAATCGTTGAGTGTGAAAGTGGTGATAGGCATCGCGCCAACACGGTGAGCAAAATGAGGTAAGATAATATGAAATACAAATAGCGGCATTACAAAAAGGAGGAAAATATCAAAAAGATAGATTTTACAGTATATTACTCTGAAGAAAATAAGTAAGGCCAAACCGGGAAAAGATGTGTGGTTAAAAAAAAACGAGAAAAAGGAATGCAGTTTAAAGATAAAAGCGAGAGAGAGAATATCTACTTGAGATTAGAGAATAAACAATACGATATGAGATTAAATAAGCGGCTATGCATTAACTGAAGAGGTAAATGAAACTGGAATCGTATACAACATTTGAAAAAGTACACGGGAATAATAAATTAGTGAGTATGATGACATTAAAACAAAGGTTGGAAATAATATAATTTTGAAGAATCTATTCACCAAATAACAAATGATAACGGAGCGATACTGTTATATGGTGCTTCGATGAAACACACGTATTGTCAGAACAATATTTAAACATAAAGAATACAAGATAAAATACATGTTGTTTTTCTAATAAGCTCGCACTTGTAATGACTTTAAATTTACCTTAGACTTGCCGTAACTATTTTATATATTTTTATTTTAATTGGCAAAAAAGGTAAAGTGTTAGGGTTAGAGGCGCATCAGCAACTAGGCTATTTAGCGACTGGACCTACAGCTTAACGTGGGTTCCAAACCATGGTCATTAGCTTCCGACAAACCCAGGCCAGCACCCCCCTCCGGTTATAAACCGGATTTTACACTCTTGCCTAGAAACAATCACAAATATTTAAGAAGTAAACAGGCAGAAGAAAGAAAGAAAAACAACCATCCGAGCGCTGGAATCGAACCAACTACCGCTCCAATGCGGTTTCGGCATTTCGCTGCTCTTACCGTCTGCACCAAAGCGATCGGCTATTTTAACTGATTTGCAGAAGTTTATGTCTTTTAGCAGTTTTTAATATCTCTCCATATATTCCACTTCCAACGTTGACCCTTTTATTTATTGCTTTTATATATATATATATACATATACATATACATATATATATATATATATATATATATATATATATATATATATATATATATATATATATATATATATATATGTATATATATATATACATATACATATATATATATATATATATATATATATATATATATATATATATATATATATATATATATATATATATATATATATATATGTATTATTTAAACTTTATTTAAAGCTATCGCTCGTTCTACGGAAATAGTGCACGTTCATATACTTTCGTACTGTCTTACACCTACATGTATTTAAATATTTTCTAAGTCATCTTTTGTTGCAATTTTCTATGGAATTTTTTATTATCATCAACAAGTTGATAACGTCAACGTAGTATTTCTTTTACTCAATGTAAGGTAGTCAGTTTGTAAAGGTAGTCAATTTTCTTTTACCAAACTTACTAGTGTATATGTTGTATTGTCGTGTTCAGCAGTGTAGTTGCTACATTTTGTTGGATCATCACACCATATGTGTATCTATAAATATCTTTATATCTTTCTTCGTAGGTAGGATTGCGTCCTTTATAGTCTCTGCTCATTATTGTCCCTTTAGTTTGTTCTTTCGCTTTGCTTTAATTTTGTATAGTTCCTTTATATATTTCTTTATAGTTTTCTTTTCTCTGACTTTATTTGTATTAGTCGGTTTCCTTATGAAAAAAAATATTGAAGAAAAAAATGATCGCACCATATGTGTTTCTATAAAATCTTTCTTCGTAGGTAGGATTGCGTCCATTATAGTTTCTGCCCTTTATTGTCTTTTCACTTTTTTCTTTTACTCTTGCTGTCTTCTTGTATAGTTCTATAAAGTGTGTTTCCGAGTCTCTTACTTTATTAGTATTAGTCGGTTTCCTTATGTATTCAAAGAGTGTTCTTTATCTTTACTGCTTTGCTGTTTTGGATCTATTCCAGTTCGATGCTGTCTACCAAGAGAGTACCAAGACTTTAAAAGGGTCTATGAGATTTTGGAGAAATGCCGTCAAGGTATTTTTTTCATAAGTAGGATTGCATCCTTTATAACATAGTTTCTGCCCTTTATTGTCCCTTCAGTTTTTTCTTTCGCTCTTGCTGTTTTCTTATGTAGTTAGTAGCTGTAAATTGTATTTCCTAGTCTCTTTCTTTTATTAGTATTAGTCGGTTTCCTTATGTATTCAAAAATAGTTCAATTATTTTTACAGTTCGCTTACAACTCTTATATTTTACCAGTGATCCAAGTTTTGGATCGATGCTGTCTACCAAGAGAGCAAAGACTTTATAAAGGGTGTTACAATGTGTTTTTATACAGGGTGTTACAATAAGAGCTCAAGATTTGAATTGAGCACCATTTTTGTTGTCATGATTTGATAGTTCCAGAATTGTGACAGGGCGATAAGAGACAGGTAGGAGTTAATACACATGTAGAGCTACACGATACAACGACGCGTCCTTATTGTTAAACATTACTATCAAAATGGTGCCAATTTGGTTACTACGATTCGCAAAGTGCGTCCGATTTTCGGTAGAAATAATGTTCCAAATTTTTCTAAACTGTAAAAAGATAATCGCAAAATTCGGAAATCGATCGTTCAGAACAAAACATCAGGGTAGTTCGTGAGAGTGTGGCCGAGAGTCCAGTGTCCCTGATTCATCATCGTGTACAAGAATTGAACATTTCAATAGCCACTCTTCACCGCATTCTCTCTAATGATTTGCATTTCCATGATTACAAAGTCCAATTGGCTCAACAACTTCTGCCAACAGTCCATGCACAGCGAAGAGAGTTCACCAATTGGGTCATTGACAAAAATTGGCTGCCACGATCTTGCGATTTAACAATTATGGATTTTTTTAATATGGATATCATATATCTTATGTCTTATATATTATGGATATCTTTTCTGTTTTTCTACAACTCTTATATTTAATCAGTGATCCAAGTTTTGGAGCTATTCCAGTTCGATACCGTCTACCAAGAGAGCAAAGACTTTAAAAATGCCTTACAAGATTTTGGCGAAATACCGTCCAGAATGAAAAAATCTCAACGAACTGATTGACACCCGGAAAAATAACTCATTTAGAATAATATTTACGCCATTCGTGAAAACATACATGATAACATCATATTGTATATGGTATATAGTTTGTAGCATATTCGCTTATTACTTTCCAGACTAGTATGAAGTAAATTTGATTGCATTGCCTTGTGAATAAGCAAAAGGCTCATTTCTGGTGTTATAGAACTCCAACTTCAAGCGATTAGTTGTCTTGGTATCCACAAAAAATAACTGTGTTGTATGCTTTATAGCATGGAAACGTCATTGGCCCTTATTTTATCAAAAAAGCGGCTACAATTCATAATGATCCATCATACGATTCATGCTAACATATTTTATGTGGCAAAAACTGAATGAAATTGGTTTTAATTGCATGTTCTATAGTTGCTATTGGTAAACCCTTTATATTGTACAACGTAGCTTCATCAGTACCAAATCGATAAAATTTCAATTGATACGAATTCGATACGATTTTGATAAAAACAATTTCGATTGGTATTTTTGAAAAAATATTTCTAATATCTTTCAGTTTTTTTTCTAGTTCATACAGTATGCATTATATTTTTTAAATCAAAAATCAGAATTCCTAAAATTGTATTCTCGCATTTAAATAGCATTTTCGTCTCTCGCATTTAAATAGCAAATTCATACCTATCTCCCATCACCACATCATATGACATCAGCTCATCTAATTAAATGTTATATAAATTGTTTAGGTTTAGAACTATAATGCATTTTACTATAATTGGTTTGTGTTGGGTTGTTTTCCATCAATGTTTATTATTTTGTTTACCTCATGTTGAGGAAAAAATTCTATTTTAATATGCAATAAATATTGAGGTAAGACTTGTTATTTTAATGATGACTCATTTCACGGCCTATTTTGATTTTACGCTAACTTGTTAATTAAAATTAAAGGTTAATTATTGGTAGTAGACATTTAGTAAATTTGATTTTGTTACATTGTATTAATATCGATAACTTAAGCATGCTGATCGTTATTCGGCATCAATTAATTAATTTTTGATCGTTAAGAATAATATTGATTACTACCAGGTAGAATAATTAAATAAATAAATAATATATATATATATATATATATATATATATATATATATATATATATATATATATATATATATATATATATATATATATATATATATTTATTATTTTGTTTACCTCATGTTGAGGAAAAAATTCTATTTTAATATGCAATAAATATTGAGGTAAGACTTGTTATTTTAATGATGACTCATTTCACGGCCTATTTTGATTTTACGCTAACTTGTTAATTAAAATTAAAGGTTAATTATTGGTAGTAGACATTTAGTAAATTTGATTTTGTTACATTGTATTAATATCGATAACTTAAGCATGCTGATCGTTATTCGGCATCAATTAATTAATTTTTGATCGTTAAGAATAATATTGATTACTACCAGGTAGAATAATTAAATAAATAAATAATATATATATATATATATATATATATATATATATATATATATATATATATATATATATATATATATATATATATATATCATGGCTTGGTTCTTATCATTTCTCATCAGCTGGGCTCAAGTCTAACGCAAGGAAACAGCCGTAGGATGGCGCGAGTTCCATTGAGATTGCGACCCCCCCCATCATATCAATATGGGCAACTGAACTGTAGCCTGGTTCTGATCGTTTCTCATCAGGTGTCTCCTTGCGTTAGATTCGAGCCCAGCTGACGACGGCTGTTAGGCCAGAAACCGATCCTTGGAGGTATTTGTTTTGACGCGATGGCGACGGCTGATCTAAAACGAATAGACACGTGGACTACGGGTGGAAAATTTTTGTTGTTTTAATATATCGCTCTCTATGTATATGTCAATGCAAAGCCATGAGGGAGTGATAGGAGAGGTCATTTGAATGAAGCCAAATATGGCTTAGTACAAAGTCTTACAGTTTTCGAGTTATTCGCAATTTTGGATTTTTCTTGAAAATAACCAAATTTTCATATTTGGACTCTATTAACTCACAAATACAAAGTCACTTCATTGTTCAGATTTTTTCTTATTCTTGAAACATGGATCTATTTTATTAACGTCATTAACAAATACCTATGCTGACATAAACGTTGAATAATGGCGTTTCAGTTAGGAAAAAATATTCATCTTACAGGTAAGGTCTCGATAGAAGGAGATGAAGCTAAGTAAGTCCGCAACAGCAGCGTCTGACCAAGAGTGGCCGGCTGCAAACGGGGTCTGCATCCAGAGGATCGACCGAGAAGAAAACTTGCCAACCCGTCGCCCAAGTTGGCATTTCAATGGCCAAAAGCCGCTTTTATTTCTATTATGTCGAATTTTAAGAGAACGAATTATGTACGCCAGGTGGGTGGAATTAAAAATCCTCAAAATAGTCCTACACTGCATCGGTAGCCTGCTCCATGGATTCTGTGGAGAGCAAAGAGAAAAATAATGATAAATACTGAAGATGACGTACATATAGAACTATAACAAAACACTTTAGAACAGGTAGAAAAATATTCATCTCGGTCAATAGATTACACTTATTAAGAAAACGAAGAAATGGGAATTAATAGAAGAACAAAATTAGCATGGGCCACCTTCGGCAGAATATTTCTATTTTTCAATACATATATGGAAAAATAGATAGATACTCCAATACCTTAGATCGAAAGTATTCAATCGGTGCATTCTACCTCTGATGATTTATGGAGCTAAGCCTTGAACTCTAACAAGGAGAAAAGTAGACAAACTGATAACGACCCAATGCCCTTTGGAGCGTCAATTCAAAGGCAAAAGGCAAAAGGCAAAAAATGAAACACGTGGATACATGGACAAAACTCACAGATGTAAGTACCATGATTAGGAAAATGAGCATTCGCAAGACTACAGATGCGATTGGTAGATCACTTGAAGCGTCACACCGATTTAGCATGGAAACAAGGGTCAAAAACCTAAGGATTCTCGAGAAAAAAAATGCAAAAATCATCGACCTATTTTAAATAAATATGTGTAAAAGTATATATAGTAAATACATATTTTTTTAAATTAAGAATAACGTCAAACATAAGCCAATATCGATGCGGCAACGACAATAAGGGCGCCATCGAGTTCTTTGTAATCACAAAAAATAAGAATAAACTCTTAACACGTTAATCGCCAAATATAACAAAAAAAAAATGCATCTCCAAGCCCAAATAAAATAATTCATGCAATTGGTAAATATCACGTTATAATTATTGTTTCCTGTAAAATTTTTACTCTATTATCCAAAAAATGGTAAACATTTAATTTTGAAAATATAGCGCCGCTTTTGACCTTCGGAGCCAGGTCTGGGTCGGCGCTCCGAAGACTAGATGCCGGGCGTCAAAATTTCGCGTTCTAACGTGTTTAGCGACGTGCATCGGTACGTTTGTATTTATTCCGTGGAGTTAGTCGGTGATTGTACAAGTCAAGTGTAATATAAGTGCAACATATTATTGTAATAAAATGGCCTATAAAAAAAAGGAACCAAAAAAAGGCGAAAAGCACAAAAACAGCTTGTACAATTTTGGAACGTTATAATGTCAGATGATGAGGAACCTTTGGAACATTTGGACAATTATTCTGATGACTACAGCCCCAGCTCTGCTACAGATATTGACTCTACTGATTCCAGTGACTCTACATATAAAACATATCCAGCCAAAAATCGCAAAAGGTATGTTGAAAACTAATAATGTACTGCGTTTATTCAAAATTTATTATTTCCTTAGAAATATATAAAAATGATAATTTTTTTAGAATAATATTCCAAACGAGTAGGAAGTGCAATGCTAAAATGTCTGTCCTGCCTGGAGTTTTGTTAGAGCTCGATGTATAAACATCTACATCTAAAGAATCAAATAATCTCCCATATGAAGATCCATTAGACAGCGAAGAGCAACAGTCCGTATCTAAAATCCAAACGATATAAATGCTGCCCAATCATCTGTTGATCAAGTCAGATGAGGAATATCAAAGTTTTGTTCTCCCGAAAATGTAAATGATGAAGAGGGATTCACGGAAATGTAGTGGCAATCTCCAACTGGTGCTTATTTAAAAAATTTTGAATTTGATTTACAAAACATTGGAATTACAAATGAAATATGTGAACAGTATATCACTAAAGTTGCATTTGATTTTTTCAAAATATATTTCAACGATGAGGTGTTAGATCTAATTGTTTTGGAAACTAATAAGTACGCTCAACAATCAATAAACAATGGCTTGTCCTCAAAATCTCGATTACGTAGATGGAAAGATACAAATAATCAAGAAATTGCTCATTTTTTTTGGCATAGTTTTATATATGGGTTTGAAGAAACTACCAAAAATGTCAGACTATTGGACAAAGAGTCCCTTATATTGGGATTTATAGCGGACTTATAGTCTCTTATAGTGGACAGGAACCGCTTCGAGTTGCTTCCCAGAATGCTTCACTTCAATGATAATGAATGAATTGTAGAAAAAGACTGGTTGGGAAAACTAAGCCCTCTTTTAAATATCCTGATCAACAAATTTAAAGAAGTATATATTCCTGAGCAATCAGTGTGCATTGACGAAATCCTTGTGCTGTTTAGAGGACGATTATCTTTTAGACAATATATAAAAAATAAAAGATTTAAATTTGGTATCAAACTTTACAAATTGTGTTGCAAAGATGGCTACACGTACGCCATTAAAATTTGTTGTGGAAAAGATAAGAAAGGAGACCAGCCTGCTACAGTTTCAACTGTAATGACACTTATGGTACCGTTGGACCATGGACATATTTTGTATACCGATAATTATTATAAAAGTACCAACTTAATACATGAACTCTAAAATCGACAAACCTACTTAGTAGGTACATTGAGGAAAAATATAGGTAACATCCTCAAAGTCGTGGAAAGCCATACACAAAGTAACACAGGTGTGGTAGTTTTGAAATGGCATGACAAGCGGGATATTCTTTGCCTAAGCACGATTCATACGGATAGTATCACTAAATATCTAAAAAGTGGAAAAGAAATGGAAAAACCAGCGTTTATATTTAACTATAGTGCAAGCAAATCTTTTATCGATCTTTCTGATCAGCTTAAATTTTATTCCTCATCTTTGCGTAAAGGCTTAAAGTGGTATCGAAAATTAGCTTTCGAAATAATACTAGGCACAGCTGTTGTAAATGCGTATATTTTATACAAAAATGATAAATTTTCAATTACCGAATTTAAAGAAAAGCTTGCTCTAGGTGCGTTGGAAATAAATGAAACAAATATTACAGAAGAATCAGATGAATCAAAATCCAAAGCACGTTCTTAAAGAAGTTATGTCGGAAGATAGACGAAAATAGCCCATGTTTAAAATACTCCATGTATTGAAATGTAACCCTGAAGGCCGGTTTTTGGGCTACAGGCTCTCGAGTAAAAGCATAAGACAAATCTCGGCATACGGGTTTCGGAGCATAGATGACCACTAGTATTGAAACCCAAATGTCGGGTGTCATGGCGATTAACGTGTCAAACTAGAAAAAGGTTTATCTCTATCAAAAAGACTCAGTATTATTACTATTAATAATTATTTAATAAACACAAGCATAAATTCAGAGACTAACATAAAAACAAAAATTTTAAAAAATAAACAATTATAACATTAAAAAGAATCTAAATGTGATGTCTCCAACTACCCTAGTTATCAGGGCCTAATAAATAGAAAGATTCAACATTAAACAAACATTATTATAGCATAAAGGCTCTTATCTAGCGTACTTGAAAAATTATTTAGCGTCATTAAATGATGGTAGTCAAATAGTGATTGAGTAATTAGTGATTAATATTAGTGAAAATAATAGTAAAATAATATCTGGTCTAAAATGTCCATAGTCTAAAATGCCCATAGACGAAAGTGACCATAGACATAGTCATATGATCTGGTTCTAAAATGACCGGGTCCTAAAACGACCGGGTCTTGAAATAACCGGGTCTTAAAATCCCCTCTAACGCAGAGATTACTCAACCAGGATTATCAGCGACGTCAACTGCTAGAGCGGAGGCAAGTGTTCGGCACGAGGCGGGATTTTCCACTCTATCGGCGATCATTCCGGAATATAGAGGTGCCGTTTGAAGTAAGATATCCGCAAAACAAACTACTTGTAGCGGCCGATAATTTTTACGCTATGATATGTATTCACGGGCAACGATACCCAGAAAGACTGCTTCCAGCTCGGAAAATATTTGTGTAAGATTCTGAGACTTTTGGTTATGGGTAATGTTTCAAAATTCCAAGAATGTGGGTGGCAGTGAAAAACCGTTTCTGAAACCGAAAAACAAATTTTTCATATTGTTGAAAATGATTCTACCAGAAGTACTCGAAGTGTTGCGCGACAAGTTGGAGTTTCCCATTAGATTGTTCATTGAACGCTAAAATAACCATTAGTCTACCGTTATCGAATACAAAGGGTACAAGCACTCTTACCCGTTGATTTCTTCACACAGACAAAAATATTGTAAATGGTTTACTGGTCAAAATCAAAGGAATCCAATTTTTTGTTTCAATATTTTATCAATCCCCGAAGCTTTTTTCACCAGGAATGGGATGGTGGACACGGACAGTTATTTTAATGAAACAATTAATCATATGTTTCAAACGGCAATAATGTGTAACTTTTAGTTATTTTTTCTAACAAAACAAATCACATTTATGCTGAGACACATGGAATAAATTGCGATAAAAATATTACATTTTATTTTCAAATAATATCTAAAGAGGCCAATGTAATAAAAACTGAATTCCGATGGATCGAAACAAACAAGATGAAAGTAGATGTTGTCATTGTTAAGAAAATTAAACTGACCTGGTTTCCGCGGAAAAAGTTGCATTTTGGGTATACGTTTTAAGGAAACTTTTTGTTCAAAAAACTGTAAAGAATCGTTGATTAAATTTACGTAGTACTTTCTCTCATACCCTGCATATTAATAAATTGTTACAAAAAGAGCAATATGTCTATGATGTGCTTATGTATAGATGACATGTTACCTCATTCAGACTTGTATTAATTTATATACTTACATTTTCAGAGATCAGTATCTATATTAAAATGTTTATACCCTTAATATATCGCATTAATTAAAATTGATTTAGCTACATTGTAAGAATATCAATCTCAAAAGACCACTGAACGTCGTTTCTGTCGAACCACGAAGTATTAAATTTATTTTCCATCGTTAAAAATCCAAGCTGATTCACAAAAGTATGTTTAATAGAGTGGCAGTAATTCAATACTTAAACGTTTAACGCTTTAATGGACTTATGCATTGAGAGTAAATTATGTTCCCAATATACAATGGATGTATCGCGAATGAACCTTATTTCATTCGGAAATGAATTATAGCTCTGTGTTCAAGATAGTTATGGGTTTGCGGTATCTATTTTCGAAGAATGATTTCGGAGATATTTACAATTGATAATTAACTGAATAGAAGATATCGAGATGGAAGATAAAAATTACAGTTTGGTAAAAAGTTTTAATTAAGAAATGCCGAATAAGAATAAGAATGAGATCAGTTTTTGAGGCTTACGACGCAGGAAAATTAAAATTAAAATCGGAAAATCATCGAAAAACATTGCGCTGTACAGGGTCGCTATTATGTATGGAAACGGTCAAATATCTCGAAAACGCTTTGAGATTTCTTAATGAAATTTTGTACACAAACATCAGGAAATGTTTGTCACTTTTTGTGTATATTTTTTTTCTTGTCGCATATTTGAAATCCAAGGCTAATTTGATTTTTTTAATGCCAACAGGACTTGAATTTGGCATTGAAAAGAAAGAGCATTTTTTTCTGAATTCAACGAGGTAAATATTTGTATGTTTTTTTTTAAATATATTTTAAAAAATGGCCAAAAGGTATTTCGGTCTCTTTTGTCAATATCCGATTAAAAAAAACTATTAAAATTATAATTCTTTTTATCAAAGAACTATTTACAAAAGGTGTTCAAAGTGTCCATTAAATTCCTGGCAGTAATGAATATGCCCAACGAAGTCTTGAATTGCGTTTTCCCACCAAATAAGAGGTATATCGGCAATTTCTTGTCGAATGCGCCGAATGGCGATTGGTGAATGACGATTAGTGTACTGGTGGACCATCTTGCTGTCACCATATTCTCCGGTTTTCGTTAATTAAATTTGGAAAAGACGTAAGAGTTGACGAATGATATTTTCTTCCAGTAGATCTAAAAACTTTTCTGCTGTCAAGTTGCCATCAATGAAAAAAGGTCCTATAGTATTCTTGTTACTAAATCCTATCTAAACATTTAACTTTTGATGATATTGTATATCCAGTATATAACCCGCTCTATCCACTGCGGATTAGTATCAGCCCAATATCTACAGTTGTGTCTGTTAACATGATCATTCAAAAAGAATGTTGCTTCATCCGTTAAAATAATATTTGAAGCAAAATTTGAAGAAAACTTTCAAACGATGTCAAATTCAAAAAATATGTGACAAGAAAAAAAGGAACATATACCCAAAAACCAAACCTTTCCTGATGTTTGTGTATAAAATATTATTAAGAAATCTCAAAGCGTTCTCGAGATATTTGACTGTTTATGTACATAGAGTGATCCAGTATATTATTTATTTAAAATTACATACATATAATTCAATTATTCTTAGGTTCTTATAAAAATGAAGTTGAACTTACATTATAATTATGTACTCCACAAGAAACTGTGTTAATAAAATCTTATTATTTTAATTCTTACTAGGGAGATCGACTTGTTGGCTGCGAAGTAAACGAAGAGGACAGTTGAGTAGTATCGATGGTTTTGTCGATGCTGTTAAAATCCGCTGAAACTGAATTTCGTTGTTTTTGTTTAAATTCTGGAAAGGAGGCAAATGCTTATGTAACTTATATAGAGTGTGTCGCATTTAAGATGAGACACCCCCATATTTTCGCTATTTGAAGGAATACAGATTTGAATTTTGCATTTGAATTCATACAGATTGATGGGTCATATTTTTTAAGATACTCAACTGAAATCTGAACTTAAAATCTCAGCTTACTACGAATTTACAAACAGGGTTAATTCTCGATGTTTGGCTTCGCGTTAGAGATATCGAAAAATGTTATTAGAAAAAGTTGTTTAGAATATTATTTTAACGCCACGTACCCAGTTTATGACGAATTTTCGTATTTTTAGTTTTTTCATTATATTTGGTCCAAACACAAAACTATTACAAGTTTGTTTTTTAATTTGATAATTAGTGTGCCATGTGCCAGTAAAAAGTTGACACATTGTCAATTTAATAGTGTTATGTATTCAAATATTTCAGTATTTGAGATCTCGGAGGCCACAGTTCAAAAGAACTGTTTCTTCCTATTCAGTGCATAGGACATTTTGGTTCAACCATTAACGAACAATCTTTGAATTGTGGATGAATGCACCATCTAGCTACAAATAGTGTGGTTCTCAACGCACAGGCACACCACCACCACAGTCAAATCCAGGCAGTAGCAAACACCCTAATCTCAAGATCCATCCACCTTACGGACAACAATGCACAGCAGGCAGAAATCAACAACATAACGAACACTCTAAAACAAAACGGCTACTCAAAAAAAGACAATCAACCGTGCAATACAATAACACCAAATACAAAAAACGACAGAACAAGCTGAAGAGACATTCAACGTAATACTGGCATATATCAAAGGAACAAAGGACTGTATCGGAAGACTCTTAAGAAAACACAAAATAAGGACAGCATACAAACCTCACCGAACAATAGGCGCATCCTTGAGAAACCCGAAAGACAAGGTCATACTAGAAAACCAAGGAGTTTACCGTATTCCATGCTCAGGCTGTAACAAAATCTACATCGGACAAACAAACCGAAAAATATCTGCCAGAATCGAGGAACACAGAACAACCATACGGAATAAGCAAAAAACATCGGCATTTTTCCAACACCAACTAGAAACAGGCCACAAAATTAACTTTGATGATTGCAACGAGATAGCCAACATAAACCATTTTCGGGCACGCCTGATCAGAGAAGCTATAGAGATTGAGAAGCAAGGAAGTCTAAACAAGAGGGACGACGCTCTACACTTGCCGCCAACGTGGACAAGCAAGACATAAATATTACACGGCAAACCGATCTCTCTCAGACAATCACAAACCTCGCGACAGTAAGCACCGAAGATGCCAAATGATTTTGCCAAGAGATTTTGGCGAACCGTCTGCAAGCTCCCGACAGGGAACAACTCGACAACCGGAAGTACTCCCGGAAAAAACCAAATACATATATATATATATATATATATATATATATATATATATATATATATATATATATATATATATATATATATATACCAAATAAAAGCTTTAGGCGTTTAAAATCATAATTTAATACTCCTGCAATTTATATTTTATCTTGAGGAACAAATAATGTTGTTATGTTTTGAAAATTAAGCCATTCAAATGTCTCCCTTGGCTTCGCCTAGTGAAATGCATTCCGAAGACCCAATTTCCGGTTATTCTTTTACACATATCGCGTGGTATATTTTCAATGATGATGTGAATGTTATGTTTAAGGTTAAAGATTGTTTGAGGACCAGACATTTAATGTCATTACTATTTGACATTACTATTTCGTGAAATATCGCGTCCAAAAAATTTTTGTTGCAATAAATCGATTATCTGGCGATCACTCCTTCAATCCAAAAACCTCACCAAACAATGATTTTCTGAGGACGAAGGGGCCACTCTTGAGGATTTTCATCGGTCCAAATCCTGCAGTAATGTTTGTTCATAAACCTTTTAAGCCAGAAGTGCGCTTCGTCAGAAATATTATTTTTTTCCCAAAGTAAGTGTCGCCTTCAAACTTCCATTTTCCATACACTGTTGAAACGGTTATCTTTCCACGGTGAATTTTCACAAGGTACTGACCATAGCAGCTTATTAGTGGCATTTACATTTCAGGCCGTGTTGCCTCTATGACCTTTCAAGTTCTGATACTCTTATTGGCAAATTCTTTAGAATCAATGCTTTTTATATTAACTTGTTGCCAGCAATAGGAATCTTTTTTCTTATCATTATCTTTCACCCACACATTTAAAGCTTGTTCTACCTTAACTAACACCTTATCATTTACTGTACTTGTAGCTTTTGCAGACTGGCGAGTGAACCTAGTTTTATTTGTTCAACTAGTTGGTCAAATTTATTTTATATCTCAAATAATTATGTTTCTATCAAAATTACTTTTATGCACATAATTAAACACATAAAATATCAAAAATTACTCTCTGTAAAATCGATTTTTCTATTTAAAATCTACTAATTAATTCCATGTTATATAAATCTGTAGATAACTTGACATTTAAAACCTTATAATTTGGATTTAATTACAAGCAGTTCCTTTATTATGTTTATAAATATGTGGTGGTATATTTTTAATTTGTTCAATATATTTTGAATATAATGCATAAGAAATGCATTAATATCGATATGGAAATAAATATACAGACAACAAAAAAAATTGCAGAAGAAAATGGAATATTTTTTCAACGTAAGATTGAAAGGTGATGTAATAGAAGAAAACAAATTAAAATGCATGCCTACAGGTAATGATAAACGATAACAACTGAAACACTCACAACTAAAAGTTTCCTAACTAAAAAAAAATCCTCTCAAATATAATAGCAGAAATTGTAAAAAATGTAATTAAAGTCCAAAAGTAAATCTCCAGTCCAAAAAAGTAAATTAAATAACACACAAATGAGGTTCCTGAGAAGAATGCAATGTTAAAACTATGACAGTCCATAAGTTAGGTCACTTATGCAAATAACTAACATGGAAAATACTATACTACTAGGACATGTATTGATCTTTCCGACTAACAATATCAACTATAAAAAGTGTACTCACTTGGGAATTTTGTTTTTTTTAAATATAAATTATTTACTTAATTAACAATCAAGTCATCGAATCGATTCCGAAAAACAAGCAGTAAAAAAGATTTTATTTTCTTTGTGAAAACAAACAAATTATTTTGCATCTGCTTCTCAGTCGACCACATATTGCTAATGAAATTAACGATAAAGTTATTCTTACTTTCGCAACTTATTTATTAATTCCCACTTGTCAGTCATGCTACGTGCTCAAAAGATTTGAAGAAGCAGTTGAAAGTATGAAATCGACGAATTGCAAGCATTACTAGATAAACACTTTGCACATGCAGAATAGAAGTTTGCATATCAGCTTGGCGATAAGTAGCAAACCATTTTGTTATAATAATCTTCGGAAGAAATGTAGATGGGTACTGCAGGAATTGGGAAGATAACAAAAATCGACAGCGGGGCACATCACTCACATTGTTCTCAAAAGAAAAAAAAAGATTTTTTATGGCAAATTCAAGCTAAACAATCATGGACTGACCTAAATTTTTGACATTGATGCCAAAGAGCAATATCATCAAGAAGGTGTTGTTCTACATCGGGCAGGATTAAAAATATAACAAATGGGTGAAATAGATGTAAATGACCACTATCAAGACTAACCAATCAATCTGAGTGATGTATTAGAAGAGGAATGGCCATTTACTAGCCAAGGATGTTGTAAAGTAATCCTGCCTCATGTTGCCCGATTATATGTTGCGAAAGTGACTCAGAACCATATGTTTGCGTGACCACCTATTCCGATCGCTACAGCATGATACAGATTTCGTTATAATGAAAATTTATTGATGATTTTATCATTTTGAAGCCGATGAGCTTCTATCATTAGGGAATTCATGAGTTGCCTGAAATGTAGCAAAACTTCAACCCATTTTATGTTTTTAATTTAATTTAAAATAATTTTTCACATAGTAGCACTTTGGAATAAATGCGTGATAATTATTACGATTATTCGGCATCCTTTTGCGGTGTGTGGTGAAATTTCGATTTTCTTTTTCTGGTTATTTTTAATTATTAATTTGTTTTAAATCCATGTTAATATCATTGGCACGTAGGAAGAAAGTCATGTCGTAGTTTTTGAAGATATAAATATAATCGTATAATAAAATCGAGTTTTTACCGGTTGCGTTGGCGCGGATGGCAGAGCGGCGGTCTGTCACTGCTGTGCCGTAACCGCATTGGCGCGGTAGTTGGTTCGATTCTAGTGCTCGGATGGTCGTTTTTCTTTAATTCTTCTGTTCGTCTTACTTCCTACCCTACACACACACACACACACACACACACACACACACACACACACACACATATATATATATATATATATATATATATATATATTAATTATATTATTATTATATATATATATATATATATATATATATATATATATATATATATATATATATATATATATATATATATATATTTATATATATATATATATATATATATATATATATATATATATATATATATATATATATATATATATATATATATATATATACACTTACATATAAACACACATATCTACACCTAAAGGTCTGTGATTGTTTCTAGGCAACAGTGTAAAATCCGACAACGAATTAGACACACAGTCACGCCAGTTAAAGGCTGGGTAAGGCCGGATGCCGTCTGAGAAGTGTTTTACGTTGGTCACTCGCCAGTCGGTAGGCTTCCTGATAGACTTATAGGTAAACACATATCCAAAGGTTGATAGCCTGAGGGGGGTGCTGGACTGGATTGTCGGTGGCTGATGACCCGTGGTTCGGGAGCCAGTTTAAGCTGTAGGTCCAGTCGCTAAATACCCTTGTAGTTGCTGATGCGTCTCTAACCCCAATCCTTAAATCGAGTTTTAAAAATATACGGGAATACAGGCACATACATAGGCAGAAAATATAGATTTTCAATATCAAATTTGTAGCTGATCTCTGTGGTAAGGGTAAAGCAACTACTTTCACTGTATTTGCGATATTACAGCATTAATGACCATGATTTAGTGAAAATGTGCACCATGTGCGTTTTCTGTTAAGGCATATTACAAAAATAATGTGTCTGTTATGACATATCAAGTGTTCGTATAATTTATTTTGTAATTAGATCAGTTTTAAAAGGGCTCTCATGTCTTTGTTACAATTAAAAAAAAATTATAAGTAATATATTTTTTAAATTATGTTATTAGACTTACTTTGTTAACGTTTCTAATGAAGAAGTGTAGATGGTTCCACCAACGTCAATATGTACTGGTGCTGTATACCTGGATGCAGCCGCGACGCAAGGTATTCCTGTCATTTTACCATAACTTGTGGCGGCCGCAGATATGGAGGCGTTTGAATTTGCCGGTGGTGGGGTCGGTGATGATGACGTTGACATAGTCGGGGAAGTAGCTGGGGAGGTGTTGGGAGACATTAACCTAAAAAAAAACCCCATCTGTTACAATATTATATTTTTTTATATTTTATTCTATCTTAAATTCAGTAATTCAATAATCATAATTTATATTAAAATGCTACGAGGGTTGCGGTTTATGTATCCGGAATTGACAACAATGGTGTTGTATGGCGGCAATGTAGGCACCATCCGACATATACATCGTAAAGTTTGACATTGTTGACTATGTATACGTACTCAAAACGTTTTGTCATATGGACGCTATTTGTGTTGTTTAGTGACTTAAAAATTTCATCTCAGTCAAAAAATGGAATTAACTCGTGATAATTTTCATGCGATGATTTACTATGACTTTCGATGTGGATTATCTCAACAATAGTGCACTGATCAACTCACTTTGACTTATGGCACCAGCACCATCTAAAATTACTGTATATTACTGGTTTACTGAATTCAATCGTAGCTGTCATTCGCTCACGGGCGAATTTAAAGAAGGTCTTCCAAAAACATCGATACTATGCTCGAACTGATAAAGCAAAATCATCATGTGACACCGTGAGATCGAGGCATCCTTGGACATTAGTATGACAAACATATACAAGATTTTACATGAACATTTAGCCATGAAAAAGATTTGTGCCCGTTGGATTCGGCATAATTTGACAATCGCTCAAGAAAAGTCTCGTGTCGATTGATGTAAATAAATGCTCAAAAATTCAATCGTGTTGCGTCAAAAGCCGTGTATAACATCTACACAGAATCTTGGATCTATGGGTATGAACCCGAAAGTAAACAGCAGTCGACTGTATGGGTCTTTCAAAATGAGCCAAACCCGATAAAAGTTGTTCATGTAAGAAGTATTTCGTAGCAAATGGTCGCCCGTTTTTTTGGGATAAATGGGCATGTGGTTCAAGTGACACTAAAGAATCGTAGAACGGTCACTTCTGAATGGTACACAACCATTTGTTTGCCCGAAGCTTTGAGCTTTTGAGGAAACAAGAAAAACAATCAGCGAGCTCTCACACAACGGACCGAACAACTCAATATTTGACCGGTCAAAACTTTAAATTGATGAGTCATCCGCCGTACAATTCAGTTTTTGTCCCACAGTTTTTGTTCCATGAAGAGTAAACTACGTGGTCAACGATTTTCGACGCCAGAAGAAACGGTTGATGCATTCAAAATGCATGTTTTGAAGATACCTCAATCAGAATTGAGAAAGTTCTATGAAAATTGGTTCAAACTTATGAAAAAGTGTATCAATCATCGCGGAGAATATTTTGAAAAACAATAAAACCATTTTCATTTCCAATAACAACTCTCGTACAAAAGGTAACTTATTTTCTTTATCACATTTGTATTTCTTTATCATATTGTTGTAGAGATTTCAAGTTCTTTTAAATAAAAGATCTGAGTTTTCGAGGAAAACAAATAGCTCATCTGATCAAAACTTATCTGACTCACCTTTGGTTTTCAAATGTCTAAATCTTTTCAAATGTAAAAATAATTAAATGAAAGTGCGTTTCCGGATTACGTTATTAAAATACGATGTACATCCTCAACTTGAATATTTTTTTTAAAGGAAACCAAAGTTTGATCGAACTTTAGGTTATGATTTTAGCAAAGAACGATTTTTCGCATCAGCCTAAAATTAGTTGAAACTTAAGATTTCATCGAAACTGTTTTTTTTGCACTGCTTGGTTTGTGGAAATCATTGACTGCTGATAGAATATAACTTTTACTTAATTCTCAATGTACTGTTTATGTAGTTTATTATTAAGTTGACTTATATATGACATAAAACACATACAATATTAGGTTAAAAAACTTTAAACCTCGAACTTACCCTAACTTATTAATCTAATTTTTATAGACAACGATTAAATTATTTTGTCATGTACATAAGAAATTTGAACATTGAAATAAATAAAATATTCAAATAAATATGTAATAAAACAATTTTTTGCGACTCGCACTGTGCAAAAAACAAAAACGAAAACCAAGAGAGCAGCTGCTTTTAAATAAACATTAATACACAGAAAAAATATAAGACTCTGCAAGAAAAAGAAATAAACACAATTCAGATAAATTGGCTGTCCTGGCAAGAAGGGGAAGGTAAGGTATATGGGGGTAGATAAGGCTTGGGAGACAATTGGTAGTGTCGGGAGAAAAACTTGAGAGTGAGAATTAGAGATGACGTGAGGAAAAAGTGGATAAGTTTTTAGGTACTTCGGGATTTAAATTTAATTCGTCGTTTTTCAACAACTTAAACTAGACATTTTATGTTTCGTACCTGGATCTAGAGATGACATATGTAGAAGAACGTGTTAGAATTGTGAACGTATTTAAAAATGAACATTATGTTTTCCGACGAAGCTCATTTTCACCGTTCATTATGTGAACAAGCAAAATTCTAGGATTAGGGGAAGTGAAAATCCTTTAATGATTTCAGAACCTTTACATTCTCATTTTCGAGTAACAATGTGGTGGGCATTGAAGGCTCGAGGGGTCATAGGGCCATTTTAATTTTCATGAAAATGACGATGGTGAAACGGTAAATGCTACTGATGAACGCTACCGCAATATGTATGTAGAAACTGTTTATGGTTCCAACTGGTTAATATACAACAGTACGTGCTTTCAACAAGATGACGCCACGTGTCATTCGGCAAGGGAAACTTTGGATTTGTTATGGGCAGGTGATATTCAGTGGTCTGCAAGATGATGTATTCTAACCGCCCTCGACTTTTTCTTGTGGGGCTTCTGTTGTGGGGCTGTCTGTTCTAATAATCTACAGACAATTAATGACCCGAAGAAAAATATGTGTCCAGTTAATCGTGAAATTGAACCGCAAACAAGGGCTACATTTGGAGAAAATTATTTTTAAAACAAAACTGCCATTCTCCAAATTTTTGATGGAATAAACAAGTATGCTATTTTTCTAAAATTGTTGGTTTTATTTAAAAAGGAAATCCCAAAATACCCATTGGGACACCCTTTACATTTAGTTAAGTCGGTTATGATAGCCGCGTTGTCTAAGGGTGGTACGACCGGTGCGGTTGAACGAGTTTACTTCCCGCCCACGGTGTCGATGTATGTTTATATTGTATAAGTAAGAATTCAATAAGGAATTGTCCTTTAATTCAATATTAAATTCAATAAGGACTCGTCCTTTAGTCATGATAGTATTCAGACTAAGACCGGATGTCCTCTAAGAGGCCTTCTACTTTGATCATTGATCATCTACTTTGATCACAACCGGGGTTAATCGATAGCTAATGGCCATTATTAAGAGCCCATGCTAAGCTGTAGATCCGGTTGCCGAATAAACATAATAGTTGGCGCCTTTCTAACTTTAAAACATATTAAAACTCTATATAAAAAATAAACTAAAACAAATACTTGGTTGCAATTAAAAGGATTTTCAATTTAAGCATTAGTATTTCGTGAAGTCTCAAAACAGTCTTGAAAACTGAAGTTATAATATAAATTTGCAATAGAAGCGAATGAATAGTTCGTGAGGAAAGTCAAGAAGAACAGTAATAGTAAATAAGCAACATGATATTGTAAATACACATAAAATAAACTATAAAAGAGCAAAAATCTGTCTAATGAACTTTATGATTTAATACACATGTATATATGGACTGGCGATCTATGAACTATCTATGGAAAAATATGTATCTCTACTGATTCGGATGAGACTCTCAAGCGAACTTACCGAAAAACATCGCCAAAGTTTTCTTTTCTATCACAAACAATTTTAGCCTATAAATAATATCTAGTATTTAATCATTCGAAAAAAGCATAATTAATTCTAAACTTTACACTTGTATTTTGTTTTGGCTATATCGGCTTGGATGTTAGTTTTGAGGTCATGAATCATCGTTTAATGCTTAGCGTAGACTTTCTCTTTAATGTTGTGTTAAAGAAAATGTTTGTAAAATGTTATATCACACTATTGTGGTGACTAATTTGTGTCTTCAATTTGCGTTTTCAAAAAAAAATCATATATAAGTTTTATAACAAAACTATTTTCATTTTAATTTTTGTTCTGATAATTAAAAAGTTATATCAAATTGAAAATAAATTTTTAAATCTAGTATCGATGACGCGCCGACAGTTCCCGAAAAAACTCGAGCGCGCGTAACGTCAAAATGTATATTTCCCCTCAATATCACACACAGCTAATACCAGTGTTTTAATTTTTAATCAACTCATTCTTGTTATTATCATCAGCGTATTGATAAATTTATTGAAAATGTCAAATTTAATTAGTTATCGTGCCTGTTTCGTACCGTTTTGTACGAATACTACAAAAACAACTCCCGAAAATATATCGAAAAGAAATCGTGAGATTGAGTGTCTTGAACTTTTCTTAATTTTTCATTAATCATTAAGGTAACTGTACAAGCTTTCTTCAGAACTTTATGTTCTGCACAAACACGTCCTTTCACCGTGCAAATACAATTTTTGCGGATAAATTGAACATAACCAATAGCCTTGTTACCTTCAGTTTCGCGTGACACCCTATAATAATTTAATTATACTTAATAGAAATATTTTATTTCTTCTTTACATTACATTATTATTTTTTCAAAAACTCAAATTGATTGAGTGAAATTCAATTTAACTTCAGTTGAATTGAACCGACTATCATTTTTGAGAAAAGCTGTGATCATAAAAATATCCACACCAGGTATATTATTAGTATTGGCCTTTATGAACCCTTTGCATTGCTTTATGAACACATTACTGAATTAAATTAACCAACAATATTTTTTTGCACTAAACTTCAATAATTTTGAAAACACTTACGTGAAAACACTTTAACATAATGACGTCATAAACATGGCTGGCAATCGTGGCCCTTTCATAGTCACGTGATTTTATTTTAAATTTTATAAATTTTAATTGATTTATAATTCATTGCAAACAATTTTTTAAAAGATTTTCTCATCGATTATCCATATTATTTATGATAAAGATTTAAAATAAAGTAAAAGAATAGATATTTATTTTTTATTTAAAAACCCAATTCTCGAAATGAGATAACCTGAAAATTGGGTATGTAAAAGACGAATTGTTTCACCACTTAAATTGTGGCCTACTTTAATCATCATCTTGTTTAAAATAGAGGTAGGTTCTATCCATTTCTTCAATCTGGCGTCTTAAATTATCATATATTTATAATGCATCTTATTGACTGAAACTACTCTTCTGCCCAAATAGTAACTCGCTATGAACTTGTTCTGTTAGTGGAATCTCTTGGACCTATTGTGACTTAAATCCTAAATACGGCAAATTAAACCCAGTCAGGATGCCTCTCGGACTACCAACACTGGATTTGTGTTTAACCTTAAGTCTCTCAGAAGCCTGCTGACTGACGAGTGGTCAACGTAGAGATACATCTGGGAATACATCAGGGCTTTCCCTTAGAATAATCTCGGTTTTTCCCGCTTCGAATTAACGTGACCTGTTGGATTTTATACTCTTTTCTGTTGAAATGCAGTATGCAAGCCTGCAGTCTCTCCAGAGTAGGTGACTCTCTCTCAGTCAGCACGCCTCTCGGACTACCAATACTGGATTTGGGTTTAACCTTAAGTCTCTCGAGAAGCCTACTGACTGACGAGTAGCCAACGTAGAGATACATCTAGGAATACATCAGGGCTTTCCCCTAGAATACATATGGGCTCTTGACCAAGATTCTCTGTTGGATTTTACACCCTTTCCTGTTGAAATGCAGTATGCAAGCCTGCAGTCTCCCCACGGAGTAGGTGACTCTCCTTCAAGTCCAAATCGTAACGAGCGAAGGTTTATTTTGATCTTCGAGTCCCGAATTACAGAAGACCAACCGCCCGGATATTTTGAAAAGTGTTGGAGAAATATAACATTTTTTTTGCCTTATATTGCCCATTTCCCATAGACTTCAATTCAACTGATTTTTTTTATTAGTTTCGTCCGATTTATATCTAAATATGATAGTATTATATAGGTTTATATTTATATATGTTATTATTATATCGCCTTAGTAAGATTCTCACTATTGTTGGTACTTCCTGTTTCGAGAATTTTGTGTGCATCATTATAAGTTTTTTTTTGGAATTGAAATATACTAAATGTAATTTTTGGTCAAAAATTACTTTCCTCTCCATTAATTGGATGACTCAGTGTCAATAATCCGTTGTAGATCTACCTGTCAAAAAGCCTGCTTGTTCTTTTGCTTCTAAAGAGTTGTCCAATAAGAGTTCAGAATTTGAAAGGGCACATTAATAACTAGAGGCTTCTCAGAGTTATATATTTTTAAATTCGAATAAAAACAAAACGGTATAAGATATCAACGTGTTTTATTTTATTTTAAATATTGGTTCATGGTCACATAAATCATTACTTTGCCACATATGTAGGCATTTATTTCACCAATTTCTCGAATAATGTTGGTTTAAAGGTCATTGACTGTTTGTGGTTTATTGGGGCAAACTAATGATTTCACATAATCCTAGAAAAAAAGTCCAATGGAGTTATATCGCATTATCTTGGTGGCCAGGTAACATCGGCATTTCTTGATATTCCAAGGTCATTGAAGTTTTCTCTCAATACATTGATTGTGCCACGACATGCATGTTATATTGCACTATCTTGTTGAAACCACATGTCGTCCAGATCAAATTCATACAATTCATGCCAGAAAAAATCAGTAATCATGTTTCTGTTTCTTCTGTATCTTCCTACATTTTCTGCATTTCCATTTTCGTTTCCAAATAAGTACGATTGAATTGCACCTCCAGACCATAAACTACACCGAATTGTTAATTTTTGTGGATTTAAAGGTGTTTCAACAATAGCATCTGGGTTTTCTTCACTCCAAATATGACAATTTTGTTTATTTATGAAACCATTTAATCAAAAAAATGAGTTTCATCGCTAAAGGTGATATTTTCGGGAAATAATAAATCTATTTCAATTTGCTGTAAAGCCCAATGTTCAAAATTTCTATGCAACAAATGATCATTTGGTTTGGGTTGTTGTGTTGAGTTTTTTACGCCGTAGCATGCAAATCTTTATTAAGAATATTCGGTGTAGTGTCATAAGAAAGCCCAAGTTCTGGCGAATGACGTGTAATTGATTGTTTTGGATTTTAATTCACAGTTTGGTTCACAGCATCCACGTGTTCAGCAGTACATTTATGATTTTGATGAGTTAGATTTTTAGCATCACAAACACTACTATTTGATTCGAATTTTTGAATTAAATTACGACTAGTAAGCGGTGTAGGTCGATTATGTTGACCATACATTTCACCTAAGGCGTGAAACGTAACCCGG